>VBSM01003204.1:64065126-64094587 GCA_008086735.1 Cheirogaleus medius | reverse complement strand
GTACTTTCTAATTTCTCTTTTTTTTTCCTTGTGTCATTTAGAAGTGTTTTTTTAGTTAGCAAATATTTGGAAAATTTTTTGGATATCTTTCTTTTACTGATTTTTTAGTTCCATTATAGTCAGAGAACATATTTTGTATGAATCCTTTTCAATTTATTGAGACTGGCTTTGTAGTCCACAATATGGTCTATATGATCTTTCTTGATAAATGTTTTGTGTGTACTTGATAATGTTTACTTTGTGGAGGAAATACTCTATAATATCAATTAGGTTAAGTGGGTAATAGTGTTCAGGTCTTCTATATCTTTGATGCTTTTCTGCCTACTGCTGCTGTGTTAATTATTGAGAAAGGGGTATTGAAATCTCTGACCGTAATTATGGACTGATCTATTTCTCTACAGTTCTGTAATTTTTGTGCTTCTTATATTTTGAAATTCTGTTATTGGGTAGCTAAACATTTAGGATTGTTACATCCATTTGATTAGTTGACCCTTTTATTGTTGCCACCTGCTATCCACAAGGAAAACCCATAAGCTGAGACAGCAGGATTTACAGCAGAGAAAGAGTTTATTCCGCATAGCACTAAGTGGGGAGATGGGAGAAATTTATCAAATCCACCTCCCCGAGAATTTGAGAGACAGGGTTTTTAAAGATAGTTTGGCATCGGCAATTGAGTCTGCTAATTGGCCGTGTTTGGGGCAGAACCATAGGGTTGTAGAAATTGTTTTCTTTGCTGACCAGGTTCTTGGGTGGGGGTCACAAGACCAGTTGTGTCAGTTCCTCAGTATGAGGCACTGGTCTGGGTAGGTCAGCCATTACACTGGAACTTGGGAACTGGAAGATACCTCAGAGGCTACCCCTAGGTTTCAAAAAGGTGATGTTATCTATGGAGAAAGCTAAGAATCTTTATGACCACCAGGTATGTGGCTCCAGAGTGGCAATTATAGAGAAGCAAACAGGGACAGTGGGTAATTATTATCATTATTTTTAGCTAGGCCTGTGCCTTTTTTTCACTAAGCCCTTACCATAGTTCTCACCTTATACCCCTTTATCAGTTTGTAAAGATGATTTCATTATCGTTATAAAGTTATTTTTAACAATATTATTTGCATTAAAAATTGACTGCATCTGATAATAATATATCTGCTCTAACTTTATCTTTTTTCCCATCCTTTCACTTTTAAAAACCATTTTTATAATTATATTTAAAGTGTTTCTTATAGGCAGTGAAGAGTTGGGTCTCTGCATGTAATGTGTCTTTTTCCTTATGGTTGCTTTTAGGATTTTCTCTTTAGCATTGGTTTTCAGCAGTTTGGTTATGAACTGCCTCAAGTGGTTTTTAAATGTTTCTTTTGCTTGATGTTTGTTGAGTTTCTTAGATCAGTGGTATTATAGTTTTCATCAGATTTGGAAGATTTTTAGACATTATTTCTCAAAATATTTTCTTTTTATGTCTCTACCTTTCTCTTCTCTCCTTCTAGGACATTCCAAGTATGTTAGATAACTTGATATTGTAATACATATCACAGAGACTGTTTTTTCCAGTCTTTTTTCTCTCTGTGCTTCATTTTTGATAATTTCTATTGCTGTGTCTTCGGGTTCATAAAAGTTTTCTTTTTAGTTTCATGTGCTCTTATTTCCATCTGTTGTATTTTTTATTTTAGATATTGTATTTTTAAGTGCTAGAAGTTCCATTTGGCTTTTTAAAAATATATACGTGTGTATATATATTCCTTTCTTTCTTCATCATGTTCATGTATTCCTCTATGTTCTTGAGCTCGTGGAACCTAGTTAGTATAGCTTTTAAGAAAAAAATCCTTGTCTGCTAATTCCAACATTCTTGCCTTTCCTGAGTCTAATTTCATTGAGTTTTCTCATAGTTATAGGTTATCTTTTCCTGTTTCTTTATTAGCCTAGTAGTTTTAGATAGGATGCCAGACATTGTGAATCTTACATTGTTGATTGCTGGATTTTTTTGGATTCCTTTAAATAGTGGTAGACTTTGTTCTGTCATGCAGCTAATTTACTTGGGATCAGTTCAATAATTTTTAGGTTTGCTTTTAGGTTTTGTTAGGGTAAGTTTAAAGCAGCCTCTATTCTCTAATTACTTAAATTTCCCAACTATGGGGATACCCTTCAGAAAACTCAGTAACCCTTTCTGTCCTGGTGGGACCATGAATCGGTGTGAACTTTGGGAATTGTTCAGACCAAACTTTCCTGTTTCTTTCCCAAGCCTCATGGCATTTCATGCCACTCAGAGATAATTGTTGAGCTGAAGGTTCAAGGGCACCCCTCTGCACATCTTAAGAGCTCTCTCTCTCTCTCTCTGCAGCTCTCTCCTTTCGGGCAATCTGTCATGCGAAATGGGTATCCTTCTCAGTCTTCCTGAGTTTATTAGATCTCTGTTTTCTCCACCCAGTGAGAGCTCTGGGCTGTGTTTGGGATCTTACTTGCCATGTTGTTGTGTAGAAACTGCTTCAGGCGGTTATTTGGGGGCAGTCATAGGATTTACCTTATTTGTATCCCTGTGCTGCCTGTTGTCTTAAAACAATTATATTGTAGTCTTAAAACAATTATATTGTATATTTTATTTGATTTATATAGTTATTTTCCATTGTTGATTTTAAGTGAATATAAATTCAAACTGGTAATATCAATTAGGTTCTAAAAGCATTTACTTGTGTTATTTTAATTTAGTTTAGTTAATTTATTTTTTTGAGACAGAGTCTCACTGTGTTGCCCCGGCTAGAGTGCCGTGGCGTCAGCCTAGCTCACAGCAACCTCAAACTCCTGTGCTCAAGCAATCCTCCTGCCTCAGTCTTTCTAGTAGCTGGGACTACAGGCACGTGCCACCATGCCTGGCTAATTTTTTCCTGTTTTTAGTTGTTTGGCTAATTTCTTTCTATTTATGGTAGAGATGGGGTCTCGCTCTTGCTTACGCTGGTCTGGAACTCCTGAGCTCAAGCAGTCCTCCAGCCTCGGCCTCCCAGAGTGCTAGGATTACAGGCGTGAGCCACTGCGCCTGGCCCTGTTATTTTAATTTTATATATAAAAATGTTACCAGACATTACATTTAAATAGAAGAGTGATTTAAACTGTTGGAATCTGAACTATGTGTTTCAAATAATGAAATGTATTGAAGATATTTCATGGCTGGGTATGGTGGCTCAGGCCCATAATCCCAGCACTTTGGGGAGGCCAAGGTGGGGGATCATTTGAGGCAAAGAGTTTGAGAAGAGCCTGGGCAACATAGTGATACTCTGTCTCCACACACACACAAAAAAATCAGCGGGCACAGTGGTGTGCACCTGTAGTTCTAGCTACTTAGGAGACTTGAGGCAGGAGGATCCTTTGAAGCCAGGAGTTTGGGACTACTGTGAGGGATAATCATACCACTGCATTCTAGCCTGGGTGACAGAGCGAGACCCTGTCTCAAAAAATTAAATAAATAAATAAATGCACGCTATTTCATGTAAATATTGTCTCGTATCTTTTAAAAAATGGTTGATTTCTAGGCTTTCTATGCTCATTAGCATCTCATTTAAAAGATAGCTATGGAAAAATACAGCAAAGAACATGAATTCTAAAGTTTCTTATTTTTCTATTTATCCTACTGCCAGTGAAGGGAAAGTTCATGTAATGGCTAAAATGATACTTTGGCGTCTCTGTGGTCTTAATTTAGTTAGGTTGTCCTATTTTTTACAGAGGATATTTTATATTAACTATATTTTCTTATTTTCTGTATTCTTGATGATCTGGCATCTGGGACCTTGCTAACCTTGGAGACACTGTCCCTCCTAAATAACTCACTCCTGGGGTTAACAAGTGACTCCCCCGTGAGTGTGCTTTTCATATGCAAACCAACCGATCCAGAGCCATACCCACGGGCTGCCCCTTTAGCTCTCATAGGTTGAGTCTCCATCTCCCTGCTGTAATCTCACTCTAAGGCCAGGTACTACTACATCCCTGCACCTCTGATCGCATTGAAATTATCCAAACTAGCCTATCCTTATTCTACCCTGCCTTGCTTGTTTCTTCCTGAGAAAACCACAGTTAAGGCTCTGGCTCATGCTTTCCCCCCTCGCTCCCTCTGCCTCCTCACAGACCCTGGTCCTCCCCGGTGTGGCCCTGTGTGGTGTGGGGTGCTGCCGCTTCTTGGGCATCTGTCCTTTCAGCAGCTGTCATCTCTGGATCTGTTGGCCTCTCCATGCTTGAATAAAAACAAAATCCCAAGTCTGTTTTAAAATATTTGAAAATTATATTTAAAAGTATTAAAATTAATTTCTTAGAACAGTCAAGCCAAATGTGTTAAGTTCAAGTTAGCACTTGACTTAGGAAAAGAAAGGGATGTCTGTTTCATAACCAACTAATATCAGTCTTTTTAGTCTGTCTCTTGATTTTTGAGAGGGTTGGAAGAGAAGGAGCTAAAGATAGAGAATTTGAAGGAAAAGAAAGATTTGAAAAGAAAGAGCAGAAGGATTCCATTGGGTATTTTAAACGGAATTAAAGCTTCCTTGACCCTAATAATAAAGAAAACTAAAGCTGTACCCATTCTTTTCTAATACATAAAAGGTTAAGGATAATTCTTACATTCCAACTGATCAATAAGTTCAATGTTATACTTACATGAATAAAAAAGAAAATAAGTGGTATTGAAAGAAGAGGCAAGGACTCTTTTGGAAGGTGGAGGTGATACAACAGGTCCCACTTAGCTTTCACCATTCAGATTTTACAACCCATGAGGGTGCGGTGTGGGCAAAATATTAGAGGATTCCCAGAATTATGGTGCCACCTTTTGTTTGGGTCTGAATTTTGACATCCTTAGTTTCTAAAAATTTCTCTGTAGAAAACCGATTACTACACAGGTTAGATTTGTCAGCAGTTATTTGGAGAAGAGAAACTCCTGACTTTTTTTTAATACTTTCTTTAGAATAATGGTGAAATGTTAAATATTGTGCAGAGTAGAGAGAAAAAAATGATTCTAAGTAATTATAGAAATAAATACTTGAAGGTATAAGGCAGTGAGTGAAGAAATAAATTGTGCTATAATGTTTTGATAAAAATATTCAAAACTGACTTGTGCTATTTCCTTAAAAACATACTTTTATGCAGATTAAAATTTGCAAATGATAGTGTAGAAAATTTATCCGTGGAACTATTTTTATAACATCCTAACTTAGAATGGCAATCTGTTTTTATTTAAAGATTTTATTTGTATTTTATGGAGATTTTGAATATCACACATTTATTTAATACAAATTTCGCATTATCTCTATGAAGGATGAACTAAAACATATAAAAAATAAAAGTTGTATATAGAAAATAAGATAAAACAGATGGTTGCAAACTAATGATTCTTTGGATTAGAATATACCAGAAGAAAAGCAAATGTTTTATCATAGACTGAAAATTGGGAAACTTAAATGAAGCAAGAAACTTTGGAATGACAGAAAAATGTGAATAGAAGAGAAAAAATTTACAAAGTAACTTAATTATTATAGGGAGAAAAAGGTTCTCTTTAGTGTATGAAGAATCACTTGGGAAGCTTATTAAATATTGAATTGTGTGGGACCCTCTCCCTATGTGATTGTGATGTAGGTATTTATAGACCACACCTTGGAAATATATCACACTTTTGAAAAATAGTGATATCGAGACTCACATTACATGTGCAATAAAGTGCTGATTTCTTTCTTTATTTCTCTTTTGAGTGAACTTAGTACTTAGTACTAAGTATAAGACTAGTTTGGAGTACCTCTGTTTTGGGTAAAGGGGGAAATCATCGAAGAACTGAGGAGTTTGTCAGGGGTTGCAAACTGCAACTTTTGGTGTTGAAATCAGTCTGTGGGCGCATTTTGTTTTGTGTAGCTCTAGTGGTCTCCTCTCCTCCTTGCTGCATTTGATTGGCCACAGTCTCTACTGCTCCCTGTTGCCCCATACTATATTCATTGCTTCTTGCATTTGCCTTGCCTGCCTAGTTGTTAATGGCATTAGATTGTGACTGACTTTAGAGGACTGTAGCAACAGACATCTTGGCCAAGAAGTGATGGCCCAGTTAAAAAAAAAAAGAAATCCCTAACCTTAGCAAATAGTTTACCCTAAATTAGTTCCTTAACAAATACCAGTCTTACATATAATCATTCTTACATTTTTTCAATTCCATAACTTCCAAAGGAAGTCCTACATTTTTCACATTAGTGAATAGGCCAAAGTACTCCACAATATTGTGCAATCTGAAAGTCATTTATTTTTATTTTAGCAGTATGTTTTATGGCTTGGGGCTATAGATGTACTTTTCTAGTTATGTTTTATTTTGGTCAGTTGTGAAAACTAATCTTTAGTCTCTTTGTATTGGCAATAGAATATGATGGAAACAGCCCATAAACTGATCATGGAAAAGGTAGATTGATACATGGAGTTTTAAGTTCTAGTCCTTGAAGGGATTTTGAGAAATGAGATGCAAAATAAAAAGCAATAGTCAGCATTTGCTGATAATTTACTACATTCCAGACACTAAGCTAAATGTTTGCACTTTAAAAAAATATATACATGTACTAGTTTATTACAAATGATATTTTAAAGGATTCAAATAAACCGCCAGATGACGAGATATATAGGGCAAGATCTGGAAAGGTCCTGAGTGTAGGAGCTTCTGTCCTCAAGGAGTTGGTGTGTGCAACCCTCCTGGCATGTGGATGAGTTCTTGTTCACCTTCCTGTCCACCTCCACGTGTTCACATCTCCAGAAGCTCTCTGAACCCTGTCCTTTTGGATTTTTGTGGAGGCTTCGTTACATAAACATGATTGACAATGGTGTAGAAATGTGATTGGACAAAAAACACATAATCTAAACCCAGCAAGCCTTGTCTGTTCAGATTCTTCCTGGCTTTTCTAGTATTCATGCTTTTAACTCTCCCGACAAATTTATCATTTAATTGCTACTCTACTATTCCTGTTTTACAGGTGAGGAAACTGATGCTCAGAAATGTTAAGTAATTTGTCCTTTATAAAGGCAGAATTTGTCTTTTAAGAAACACATTTGTAAGGGTAACCATAGATAAATAGTATAATATTTGATCTTGTAAGAAAATGCCTGCTATTTAAAATGTGGCTTTCCTTTAAGTTGCCGTACTACATAAATTGCCACAAGATGGACATACCACACAAGCAGCATGGCCAGCAAAGACATTTTGGTGGCGACAAGCACATGCCTAAACATACCCTGCCCTCTCTCCTTCTAATTGGACTTGGCCACTGAGCTCCCCCAGGCCCCTCCGTCTAGCAGGTACAGACCATGCTGTTCCTTCTTCATCCTGTGATGCCAGAGGCCAGCCTAACACCATATGTAATAAGATGGGCTCCCTGGTGCCGCAGCCTCCTCCTTCCTTACCTCTTCAGCTTGCAGATATCTGACCTTTCTTTCACTCAAGTTACTCATGAAATCCCATCGCCTCTGTGAATCTGACCTAGTTAGAAGAGAACAAGCAGATTCCCCTTGCTCTACCCTTACTGTGGGGAACTTTCACTTCTTATAATTTGCTTCCCGTGCAAAAGTGATTCTGCCCTGTGTGTAGTGCAAATAGTTAGGTGATGAATGCCTCCAGGGACGGGGACAAGGGCTGTAACTGTTGTGGTTATTATTATTTTGTTTTTACACTGCCAACATTTATTGCTATCATTCTGTCTCCAGCTTCTCAAATGAGGCTACTTTATTAGCTGTTGTCCTTATTCTAAGTACTGCTTCAGAATGTTATCTTACATGGTATCAGTGATACTCATGTTATTCCCTTTGCTTGTCCATCAAGGTCACTTGGTCACATTCCTATTTCAAAACCCAAAGTAAATGATACCTCCCTGAGTGTGACTTTTTGTATAATTATCCTTTTCATTGAATTTCTGTATTGCAGGTGTTGCAGAACTCTCTCGCCTGTTGTCTTTAAGGAAAGAAGCAGTCCTGGGGCCCAGGAGTTCACAGGGAGGGCTCTCATTCATTGTTGAGTACGGTTGAGTACATACTGCATGTGCAGCTCCACGCCCCTACTGTTAGTTTACCAAGGTTCTCTTCCTTTGGCTGAGAGTTGAGTGAGAGGGTATTTTCCCTCCTCACCCTTCCTGAGGCTCTGTACTCTTAATCAAGGGAGGCTGTGAACTAGAATTTAGAATGCTGAGAAGAGACTCAATAACTGAGCAGTGCTAATCCAAGAGGGTTATAATGTCTGCCCTGGAATTGATCCTCTCATAGGATGTACAATTTTGAAAGTAAGAGATTCTTGTACTAAAAGGAAAACATTAATCTTCTGGAGTTTGAAACCATTTTTCTCAGCTCTTCCTGCATTCCAAGAACATGAGAAAGGAAACTGAGCATTTGTAGTGTATAATAGGATCATGACAGGGTCATAGCAAGATGGCTAGGGATGTAAATTTGTACAAGGAATCAAGAATTATTTTTCTAGTGGTTACCTTCAGATTTTCTCTCTCTGGAGGCTATACATTTTACTTCAATTTCAGGGTCTAGTAAACTTAAGATGGAAATGATAGTGGATTTCTATTTAAAATAGTAATATTACCTAATTATAAGGTTGTTGGGAGGGTTAAATTAGTTAACATATATAAAACACTTTAGAACAAGGCCTGGTGCATAAAACATGCTCAATACACATATTATTGCTATTACTATTTAATAATGAAAAAGATATCTATTTAAAAAATACCTTAAGAAATCAGAAAATTTCACAGGAAGGATTTTATTTACCATGGATGTGCCCTATTCATGGACCCACAAAAATAGCTGAGAAATCTCCATGGCAGGAATTGCCATGGGAAGGGAAGCATCACCTCTTGGTCTTGAATGGAAGCAAGTAGTTCCTGTCATCATTGTGTCAAACAGCTTTATGTGATGATAATTTTGGACACACTAAAACAAAAAGTCTACTGAATATTGAGGTAGAGTTATTACTAAAGAGCACTTCTTTTAAGTCTTGTAAATCTAAAGGTTTAGATTTAATGTTCCTGTAAAACTAAAGGTTTGTAATAGCTAAAAAATTTAATCTAAAACAAGTTTAGATTAATCCATAAAATTAATCTGATTTGAAGTAGACAAATGAAATCCCTGTTTTAATCTTTTAATATTTGTACTAGTCAAATTTGAATGAATTAAGGTAAGCTTTTTGAGAATTATTGAGCAAAATTCTTGGTGTACCCAATTTTGCATCAATAGAACTTAATGTTACTATTACTCAAATTTGTTATGCATATGAGTAGAAACAAAGTATAGCATTATATATAAGAAGTGCTTAAATGCAGTTATATAACTTTCCTATTTTTCTTTCATGATTTCACTAAGGAGTAAAGATTCTAGAAAGCTTCCCCACTCCCACTTATCTTGGAGCAACTGCTGCGGAGTTCGAATGTTCTCAGCTTTGCTGATGTAAATAAAGTGTGTCTTGCCTGCAACTTAAACTATTTCAGGCTTATTATCTGGCCAGTTCTTATTCAGTGGTTATGCAGGAGAGAACTGATTTGACAGAAATCATGCAATAGTCAGGAACAAATTTAATGAAAATTGAGCACGTTACCCAGAGTGCTAATATGGAATTTTCTTTGGACACTATTATCGCCTTCTTCAGAAAGCAATATTGTTATTGTGTTGGTGGTCAACACAGGAATAACTGGTGACATTTTGTCAGCATAATAGCATTGTGGCAAGATTCAAGAGACTCTCTTGCCAGGCTAGCTCTCTGAATTTAATCTGGTCTCTTAATAGCTTAGTTTATGTGTCTGTAATAAATGAAGAGTTTGAGGTAAAGGATCTTGAAGGCCTTTTGCAGCTCTGGGATCCTAATTTTTTGTCATTTGAACTCTAATGTTCTTTGAAATATGGCAGGCTTTCTGGAGTGCTGATCTAATCAGGGTTTGATATTAAACTGGCCAGGAAATTCTGAGGCATGGGGGAGGTCACACAGCTGCTATGCACAATGGTGCTTTTTAGCTCCACTCTTGGTATCATTGTCTTGTTGGATCAAGCTTTAAGATGCTTCTGAAACACATCTAAAAATTATAGTGCTCTGTTCTTCTGTTTCCTAAGTCCTACTGTGGTGGCACTGTGGCTAGGTTGGCAATATATTAGTACGCCTTTCTTTGCTTTGACACTGCTGTATGAAAGGAAAATGACTTTCCCTTAACTGTAGTTCTCTAAACACCATTTGGCACGAGGTTGAGTTGAACAAATTAGGAAGAAATAAGATGATATATTCTAGAGAGTGTGGAAATCTAGTTACAGTACCTCTTTCAATGAAACCCAGCCAAACCCTGTCTCTGTGATGATATGACCATTTCTTGGTATCAAATGCAAGCAAAGGATGACACTGGACTTTTCAGGATCACATGATAAACCAAAGTGATAAGGATATGAAAGATTTTTCATGACAGAGTTTGAGAGACATCTTAACACTCTTTTCTGGAAGAGCATAATGTCTTTGTGCTACTCAGTTAAGTGGGATACGAAATATTTGTGACTCGGTATTTGAATTTGATAGGAATAGAGAATTAAGTATTTCTGACACTGAGGGAAGATAACAGCTTAGTAGGTTGTTTCTTTAACAGTGAATGTATGTCAGGGATGGTAAATTCCAAGGACCAAATTGTCTGAGCAGGCAATAGGCAGCAGGCCAGAGTTCATTGTGATTGTCACTTGGTTCTGTCTTATTGCCAGCAGCTGTATTGGATTTACTTCCTTAGTTTTGATAGCCACAACATTTATTATCTGTTCAAACACCAGCAGATTAAATACCATAGGAGAATTACTTAACAAAGCAGTCGCAGATGAACTATCTGTTCGTTTTTTGTTTTTGTTTTAAGAAAGAGGGCCCGCTGCTGAGTTTTTGGGTATGCAACGATTCATTACATGATAGTGCCCCTTGGGAGATCTTTCAATGGCCCTTGAAGCCATTTCTAATTCCAGCTCATCCCTTTCAGATTTGTACACTGCAAGGGTAGCCTTCGTTAGATATCATTCTGGTAGAAGTCAAAGAGGAAAATTCACTTCTCTTTCATGCAGTTTTCTAGTCTAATTTACACTAATTTTTGGTTATTGCCTTAAAGACACTGAACTATTAATATTTTCAAAGCATACACATAATTTTCTTTATATTATAAACATGGAAACTACGTAAACACCCAGAGATGATTTTGTTGAGAGGTAGCAGGGAAAATTAGGGGTTCTTGTGCTTTCATGCACATCAGAATCATCTCAAGAACTTGTGAAAGTTCACTGGCCCCATATCTCCAGGGATGGGCCTCTCTGAGGGTGCACTCAGGCTAGGGCTAACTCTCAGACCAGCAGGTTAGGAACATTCTACCTTACCTAACCTCTTGACCTCTGTTTCTTCACCTCCAAATTGTTATCAGTGATTTCCACCTAGTGGGCTTCACTAAGATGATTCACTTGGGAACTCAGCATGATGCAACTTTTATTGAAATATATTATTTTGCCTATAATCTGACTTGAAAACAAATTTTTTATGTTTATTAAAACTTATATACAGTGAATTAGAGACTTGCTCATTTTGATAGGGTTCTCAAAAACATACTTAATATTTCTCTGCTTTCTTCTTTGGATGTGTTTTTCAGGTTTTCCCAGTCTTATTCTTGTCTTTTGATATGACTCACTAGGATGAAATCTGATATTTTGTTTTCATTTATTATTTATTAATGGGCTTCTTAGATTTTTTCCTATGAATTATTAAATAATACAAAGAGTGAAACAAATGTTGGGTTTAGTAGTCAAGTGACACAATTCTGATTTAGCATGGTAAACAGAATTTAGAAGATACTAAGTAAATTAAATACCTAATGGCTATTTTGTATTAAAATTTGATAAGTAAAGAATAATTTCTTTTCTGCGATTCTTATTTTTCTTCATTTTTTAATTGTTTGAAAGTGAAATATAAACTTAAGAATAAAGTTTGGAATAAAGGCACAGTTGGATATTGCTAATATACTTATTTACCCTTTTATTTGTGTGTCATCAATATTTTTGTTATAGAATGATTAAAAATTTGGATATAGGTTTATATTTTATTAAATATCGTCTGTACTGTTTTTATTTTTATTTTGGATTTGACGTATGCAGGAAATATTTTTTGAAAGTTCAGTTAAAAAAGGTTTCTTTGTTTTCTTCTCTGTTTTGTAGAACTGTTGGGTCATATGCTACTCCTGTGTAACTTTTAGAACAATAGCAACAAAAACTTTATCTTAACTATAAAAATTGAGTATATTTTCTGCTTTGAATCAACCCACATGTAGGTGTATTTTCTCACTTTGTTAAATGGGATAGAGAAATAAAAAATACAGATACTACCTAAACCTCTTAATTTCAGCCTTCCCAGGAGACATTTTAAAAAACAGGGAATTGGATATATTTGTTGTTGTGCCCACTCAGGATTATCCTGCTGGTCATCATAATGCCTGGGGGCTGACAGCTAGATGGAATGAGGGTGAGGAGCAGATCTTCTTTGTAACATGAAAGCCTGTGATTAGGCGGGAGTGGGCATGTAGACCTACTTTGTGTCACATGGACTGATCCTAGGGGCAGTGAATGTTCAAAAAGCTTATGTAGAAAACTGTAAAATGTAAACTTTCTTTGAGATCATTCACATCTTTTAGATCCGATGAATCATTGAGATAACCTCCTTCATGTTCTTCCCCACAAGATTGGGCAGTATAAAGGGCCTTTGAGTTCATCTGTGCAGCCTTTCCTCCTTAAAGGAGCCCCTTCTCTGGTATGCAGGTTCAGGGGCTTACTCTAAGCATAGATTGAGAACAAATCAGGCTTACAAAGAGATTGAACACCTGGATGATAACATTTTTAGATAAACAGCTAAGTACATAAACTTAAAGCAGAGAGACTAATTTGTCTTGTAAGCCCACTGTGAAGGTATTGCACAAGTTGTTTCATAACCTGCTTTTAATATATTGTAATGTTTTTGATGACAGTATAGTATTTTTAGTAGCTTCTCAGTATTCTGTTTTATAGATGTGCTCTGATTTATTGCACCAAAGCCCTATTTATTGTTTCCAGTGTCTACCTGTTATTTTCTACCCCTACTATTTTTTTCTTAGTCATTGTAATGACTATCTCTGTACATACATCTTTTTATACTAGTTAACTGGTTCTTTCATAAAAGTATTTAGTGAAAAATAAATGCTGTACATCCATGTTAAAAATTTTTCAAATAGCACAGAGATATATAAAATGAGAAGTAAAAGCTTCCTTCCCTTTCTCCATTTCCTCCCTAGAGATAACCACTTGTAAACATTTTCTTGTTTATCTGTACTGATGTTTTTGTTTTTAACACACGAGAAGGCAGATATTGGAATTTCAGTAAATAGACAATGGGGTGCAGAAATGGGCCTGGGAATGTAGCTCTATGCCGAATGGGGAAGGCTTGCTAGAGCAAATGGCTGCTGGGGTGTGTGTATTTCAAGGACAGGACGAAAATGTGTTATAATGTGTTTTCCTGCATCAGAGAGAGACAGCCGTCTACTGTGGAGGCACAGAAGCAAGTCAGGAGAGAATCAGCACTGAGAAGTGAGCAAGCCTAACCTGCAGATAGGGAATGAGGTAGTTCCCCAAAATGGGACATTTCCTTTGTAAGGAATTGAGAATTTGGTAATGAGTTTGGAGCTGATCAGCACATGAATATGAGCTTAATGGAATGGAATCATTTATAATTGCCTACAGAGGAGCAGAGTTTCTGAAGGGAACCTGGTGAGACCATTACAGTATGTAGTTTAGCCCAGATATGATGAGGTTTTTTTAATAAGGGAAGAGTCAGGGTAAATAGGAAGGCTCATCTGTAAGAAATAAAGTACAGGAAGAGGCAATGGGTGGGGAGGTGGGGTGATTTTATACCAGATGGGGCAAGACTTGGCCGTATGAATCTGGAACCTTTTCTAAGGGTAGCTTCTTTCAAGAGATCAAGACAAAAAACAGATTGCAGGGGATTTGAAAGGGACTTAGAGAACAGGATTGTGAACCAAGGTGGAGCTTTCTTTGAGTTTGAATATGATTAAAGACATAGAAAATAGGGAAAAGTCTTCCTGTCCACGAGGGGAATTTGCAGGCGAGTCTCTTAATATTTTTCTTTAAAAGTATTAATATAAGGAAGCTCTTATCTCTGATGGACCTGTTTTAGCCCCTCGTTGTTCCTTGTAGATGGAGCAATAGCTTTCCCCTCTCCAGCTCACCTATGCCAATTTCCCAGAGCTATAGTGGCCTGGGGTGAGATACTGGTGGTGCCTCGCCCCAGATGCTGTCATCCCCTCCTTGCCCCAACCAGCGGCATTTAGACTTGAGTGAGTGGCTGACCCATGGTGAGTCTGTACTGAGCATGGACTCCTGCGTAACTCCCTGAGCCATAGTTCATATCTGCTGGGAACTCTGCTCAGACCCAGGCCTGGGAGCATGCCTAAGACCTGTTTCAGAATTTAAATTCTGCTTTGGTTCCCACTGTGGAATACTACTGTGACAATCTGCCTTACTCCCCACTGGCCTCTGAGCCACTGGCCCTGGCACATTCTTTATTTCTGTCTTGAAGCCCCACCCTTGAACCTCACCTCTGTGCCTGGGCAGAGCTACCTTGGCTTCCAGCCTCATGGCTTATAGTTGTTGCTCTGTCGCCTGGTGGCACAGACACTTGGGCTTTAGAGTCAAGCATTCCTGGGTTCACACACTAGCTTTGCCACTTAGTATTTCTGTGGGTTTGGGCAAATTATTTTACCTCTTGGCATCTGTGTCTGCATTTTCTTTTTCGAGACAGGATCTTGCTCTGTCACCCTAGCTGGAGTGCAGTGGTGTGATCATAGCTCACTGCAACCCCCAAAATCCTGGGCTGTGAAGAGATCTTCCCACGTCAGCCTCCTGAGTAGCTAGGACTTCAGGTGCATGCCACCGTCCTGGCTAATTTTTAAAAAAATTTTTGGTAGAGACAGAGCCTTACTATATTGCCCAGGTTGGTCTCAAACTCCTGGGCTCAAGTGATCCTCCTGCCTTGGCCTTCTAAAGTGCTGGGATTATAGGCATGAGCCACTGTGCCTGGCCAGTGTCCTCATTT
The DNA here is from genome assembly GCA_008086735.1 of Cheirogaleus medius. NCBI lineage: Eukaryota > Metazoa > Chordata > Mammalia > Primates > Cheirogaleidae > Cheirogaleus > Cheirogaleus medius. The sequence goes on along the minus strand of VBSM01003204.1, from coordinate 64,079,475 downwards.
TCTATTTTTATAGTATGAATTTTCTGTCTGCATGTCTATTATCTTATCACTAGAAGATGGCTGCTTCAATAAACTTGGAGGAGTTGATTTGAAACACAAACCTCAAGGCGTATGTGAGATCCTCTTGAGTAGACCCTGGAAGAAGTTACAGCCACGTGGGAGAGGAGTGCCAACAGTTTGTGTCTTGGAGTTGGGATAGTGAGCTGAAGCCACATGAGAATTTAGAGCGGTGGAAGATTTGAATGCAATTTTTTTTTATCAGTTTAAAATAACTAGTTTTAAGTATTATCAATGTTCTGTTACCGTCCTCTGAGGATTTAATGTAGATTCTATTTTGTTAATTGTTCATACTATCTGATAAACCAGTTAATTTATTCACAAATAACATTATTCAAAAACATTAATTCATGCTTTTTTGAATTGTTCCTGTTACGATAGGTGTAGGAGATATTCAGAAATAAATATTAATTATAATATCAGTAGCATCTATCTGGCATTTTCTTGTGCCAGGTATTCTTTTAGGCATCTGGTACATGTTCACTCATTTTATCCTCAATAACTACCCTATGAAGTAGGTACTGTCCTCCTTTTTACAGGTGGAGGAAAAGGGAGGCCCAGAGAGCTTAAGTAACTTGCTCCCAGTCACACAACTATTAAATAGCAGAGCTGGGTTGTGAACACAGGCCTCTGGCTCTAGCACCTGTGCTCTCTGAGTCCTGGCTACTTCATGGCCCCACAGTGTGGGCATCACCTGGCACCTGGTTGGACATGGAGAATCTCAGGCATCACCCCAGGACTGAGGAATCAGAATGTGCAGTTTAATAATATTCCCATAAGATTGGAATGCACAGTGCTCTAAACCGTCCTGCTTACTGTTTCCTTAGCCACTGTGAGAACTTCACAGTGTTGTGAGCGAAGTAAGTGAGCACGTAGACAGTTGTAACCCACATAGTGCATGTATGGGCTATAGCTGCCCTTCTGACACTTAGGTATAACAGACTAAATACCAATTGAGTGCTTCCAACATCACAGATGATTCCTTCCCAAACATCCTCATGCCACACGCTTTGTCTCTTGTTTGCTGCATGTGTGTGTGTAGGTGCATGCACATGTATGCATGAACATATACATGCACACACACACAAGAGTCACATTTGGCCTTGGTGAGGTTTAGTAAATTTAGAGACAACAGGGGCTGGTGCTGGCACAGGGCAGGATCATAGCTCATGCTCGCAGCTTTTCGAAATCTTGCCCTCTCTTCTTTTTAGGTTGGGGCCCTCCCCAGCCTGTGCCTCTGGGAAGCTCTGCCAGTGGCCCCCTGGCTCACCTCCTGGTGGTGAAGCTGGTCCTCACCATTCCCCCTCATTCCAGTAAATAAACATCTTTCTCCTTACATAAGTAATTTTAATCCAAAGGTAATCACATAATAGACATAGAAGGAGCAGCCAACCAGCCTCAGGGGAATTGGCCAACTTAAAGGACAAGAATGGGGGAGGTTTTGCCAGGCAGAAAAGGGTATGTAGGGAAAGGTAACCTTCAGGTCTGAAGGAGCATTGAATGGTGGTTCCCCGAGAGAAGTTGAGTATAGCCCAAGAGGGCAGGTGAGGCTACCTTGTAAATGGCCTTATTTACCATAATAATAGTTAGAGACTTTTTTTTCTTTTTTTTTTAAATATTTCAGCATATTATGGGGGTACAAATATTACGGTTATGTATATTGCCCGTGCCCTCCTAGTTAGAGACTTTTACCTTGCTGTGATCACTGATCACTGTGCTAAGGGCTCTCTATCTGCCTTTCACTTGCAAACAAACCCTTCTAGATAGAGATAGGCATCCTGTTCCTCATTTTGCAGATGAAGAAAGTGACTGAGAGGTTTCATAGCTTGCCCAAAGCCACACAGCTAGTAGTAGTGCCTTAATCTGAGACCACTGTGCTTCCCGTTACAGTACCAGTGAGCTGGTTAGCAACTACTTTAAAAGTCACCAGAAATATACTGTCACTGTGTAAAACAACGAGTTAACAGCAGTACAGAGTAGGGTTTTTTTTTGTTGCTATTGTTGTTTTATTCTGAGTTGCCTATTTCAGGAGACTGGTTTTTCAACAGTCCAATGGTAGAGCACATGGCTGCCGGGTATGTTGCCGCCCAACCAGGTTAATTTGCTCGCTGCCCAAGAGGAAGCCAATACACTGAGACAGCAGGATTTGCAGCAGAGAAAGAGTTTATTCCGCATAGCACTAAGTGGGGAGATGGAAGAAATTTCTCAAATCCACCTCCCCAAGAATTTAGGAGACAGGGTTTTTAAAGACAATTTGGCATAGGCAACTGAGCCTGCCAATTGACTGTGTTTGGGATGGAACCATAGGGTTGTAGAAATTGTTTTCTTTGCTGACAGATTCTTGGGTGGGGGTCACAAGACCAGTTGAGTCAGTTTCTCAGTTAGGGTCGCTGGTCTGGGTGGCTCAGTTGTTCCACTAGAATGCAGGACCTGGAATATATCTCAGAGGCTACCCCTAGGTTTCAAAAAGGTGATGTTATCTATGGAGAAAGCTAAGAATCTTTATGACCACCAGCTATGTGGCTCCAGAGTGGCAGTTATAGACAAGCAAACAGGGGACAGTGGCTAATTATTATTATTATTTTAGCCAGGCCTGTGCCTTATTTTTAGCTAGGCCCTTACCACAGTTCTCACCTTGTACTTCTTTATCAATGTGTAAAGGTGGTTTCAGGTACGTACATCCAGGCTTTGTACATGGGTTTCTAGGATTCAGGTACTCACTAGGGCAACTGCGTGATCTGACTTTGATAGACTTTCTTTTGCCTAGGTGTCTTTTTGGCTTCTTGAAATCGGGACTGTTAAGAAGAAAATGCATGATTCACAGAGCTAGGAAAGAAGTTTATTCCGCTTACTCTCAATCCTTCACTGACACAGTGGTTACTTTGCTATTTTGGTGGATGGTGTGATACTCTCTTAGTTTAAGTGAAAAATTTCTTTTACCAACAGGTGGATTATGAATAAGGATATTTTATTCACCTTGAAATTCCTAGGAACTGTTTTTCTGGACCTATCAGACTTCATAAAGATTTTCTGTTTTCTTTAGTTTTTGCTGCTTGTCTTCTCATAATACCAGCAAGCAGCGTGGTGGTGGTTGTGTAGTTAGTGATGTTACCACCCCCAGCATTTGATCTTCTCTCCTCTGCATCAGTCAACGTTACTTTTAATATTCTGCATCACTTAACTTTCCTTCTAATATTTTGTTCTGTGAACTGCTCCAGGAATGACCTAAGCCCTCTTCCTCCACTGACAGCAGCAAGGCATGCTAGCATTTTCTCTTGGGACTGAGAAATGCATGTAATTCAGGAAGTATGTGGCAACCTTATAAGTGGTGGGAAAGTTAGAGGATGTAAACTTGGGTGATTCACTTAACTTCAGTAGACCTCAGTTTCCTCATTTATAAATCAAGAGGTAGGTCTAGAGCCTTCAGATGAGACCTTTTAAGGGTCTGTTGAATGAGGTCCAAAGTTCATGTTCTTAGGGAATTTCATCACTAGTTTTTGGCTGTCTTTATGTTTAATAAGTCTTAACACAACTGTAAATTTAACAATATTATTATCCATTTTTTCCCATTTAAAATTTATTAATAGCTTTAATGAATTGTGAATGACAGTTTAATTAGATCATCCATGTATAATTAGGGCAACCTTTTTTTTCCCCCTAGGAGGATCTATTTTTCATTCCTGAGTATGTAGCTTACCTCTAACCTAGGTAATTAAGCATTTTAAAGCATTTAAAGTAAGAAGACTTTTTTCTATCTTATAAACATTTTACACTTTCTTGAAAAGCTACGTGCATCAAATATGGAGGGCAGCTTTGGCCTAGGTTTTGCATATAATCACAACCCAGACAAACATGACCTCAGGCAGTAAATCTAGTTTAGTGGTAACAAAGCAGTGTGGAATTTAAGAAAAATCTGTTTTCTGTTTACTACTTATTTTCTTGCTTTTTGAGTAAAGCAACTTTACAGCCACTTCATATCTGTTTCGAGTGCTAAGTTTTCAAAGCTAGCCAGTAGATATTTAATAAAGTGTTCTTATCTCTTTTGTGAAGGTGCCACAGTAAACATGTAAAAGAAAATCAGCCTTATCCAATGAATGGTCCCTAATAAATAGCCCAAGAACCATTTTGTATTTGGCCTTGTGATGTGTTTTTGTAGTTACATTTGAGTATGGGTGTGCCTGATATTCTCGGAATTTACAATACTTCAAACAAATAAGGAAGTCCCACTGTGAAGACAGACTCAGAAGGAACTGGAAAGCTGACAGACCTTTGTCCTTCCCCACCTGCCTTGCTGCATTCTCCTCTGGGGTGGGCCAAGACCCTTGGCATTCATGGATAGAACTTGTAGCAGAGTGGCTCTCCCTTTTTTCTTTTGCCATCTTTTGATTTATATCCTTTCAGGAAATAGGTGCTTAATAAGGTATTTAGACTTGGAATACTTGAATTATTCAGGTGTTCATGTCACTCCAATCACAAACAGGTGATTATGGAATCACAAATGCTTTAAAGAGGCAATGTGTCATCTTAATGTTCATTGATTATTTGGCTGTGCTTCACATAGTTGATTCCACACTGGGCAAGCTAAGTTGTCAAAATAGCAGGCCAGATTTCTCTTTTCATTACAATGAATGACTAGGTTGGAGCAATGCCTCAGAGGAAGAGAAGGTGGTTGGGGAGGGTTACGTGAGCTCCATTTGCTCCCAAATGTCTTCCCCACTGGCCTGACTAGAGGGGCCTCAGAGTATGGGTTGCTGAATGGTAAATTTGATAGGGGAGGGAACAGGAATGGTTTGGTGTCTGGTCTAAAGTGGGTAGCTGGGGCGAGGTTGTTTGATGGTATGTGGATGACTGGGTGCCTTGGAAGAATGGATTAAGTGAGAACTGCATCTTATATACACAGCTTCATAAAACAGCCTCTGTTGGTGATATATGTCTTCTAAATGTTGAAGCCAGATGACCTAGTATGGCTAAAGATTTGTGAGCCCTATTAGAATAATTCTAAAATACTGTTATTAGGGGTTTTGATTATAAAAATAGTTTACTTTCAAGTGTACCAAATTTAGAAAATACAGAAAAGATTAAAGAAAAAAAGTTAGTATTACCACTAACCAGATATTATATTGTTAATATTATATGTATATTCTGTATGCATAAGTAGATTTTCAACAGATATCATTTGTTCATATTGCCTGCCTGTTTTCTCTTCTAATATATGATGAACATATTCTTTCAGTATTAAATTTTCTTTCTAAAGCATTATTCTGGTAGCTACCTAATGTGATATGGGGCAATTTTAAAACAAGAAGTTAGTCACTCCCATGATAAAGGTACTTTATTTTTTCTAATTTGCATAGTAGGGGAAGTCAAGTTTTAAATAAGGATGATCTTGTATGAATATATGTTGTAGAGATTTATATCATTAAAGAAAGAAAGGACACTTTTGAGTTTATCCAGTCTGATCTTCTTATTGTATATATGAGGAAATTATGGCCCATATTATTTCCATGACTGCTCAAAGTCAAACATTTTTACGGCAGAAAAGACTAGCATTTCTAATGTTCTTTTGCCCACTATGTCATATCACATTATATATGAGACAAATCTGATATATCGTATTTTTCCTTTTCTCAAGACACAATGAACGTGTGACAGCATATACTGTAGTTAACATCTCTGCGTTTCTTTTGTGGTTTGTAGCTTGGCTTTAAAATGATCTTGAGGCTCAAATTTGGCTCATGAACCAAAACCCTGAGGGGAGCCCTTTCCTTGGTTCCATGGGTTAGAATAGGCTTCAAATCTATGTTGACAAGAGTGCTTTTGAGGTCACAAATGGGTTCTACAATGCCAAATATCTGGCATTTGAGGTTATTATCCTTTAGTGCTAACTGCAACTAATAGAACTTCTACAAATAATGTTTTATTTATAGATATTGTTCCTATCGATTAAAAAATCATCACTCTTACCTAGAACATTACCTTCTACTGTGCTAGACACTTTCAGTGTCTTTTATCAGCAATCCTGTATTCCAGCCTTTCATTGATAAACCTCAAAAAACTGGAACCCAGGTAGGTAAATTGGCTCCTCGACAATCACAGCTGGTTAGTGATTGGGTCCAATTGCAACAGATTTCTGGGATTTAAGATTGCTCAAAGTTAAATTTAATACATGCTCATTAGAAATTTGTAAAATATAAAGAAAAAGATAATATCACCTGTTTTCTCACAACTCAAACACAGCTATTGATCATATTTTGGTAAATTTATTTATTTTTGAAAATTTTGTATGCATGGGTTTTTTTGGGGAGTGGGTAAAATCATTATTGATCAGCTTCTTTTCTTTGAGTCTCTACTGTGTCCAAGTTCCTGAGGTCAAGGACTTATGAGTAGTATATTTAGTGGGAGTGATTGATTTCCTACTTTTTAATGAATTTCCCAGGAAACCAGTTGGGAATGCTTCATTATTTTTTGTGTCCTTGGATTAGAATAGGGCTATTGATGAGAGGGCTATGGTTTTAATCCAGCATGCCAGTTCAGTTTATGTTCTGTCCAGCCAACCGAATTGCAAATGCGTCATGGTACTCATAAAGCAGAGTGCAAAATTAATAAGAAAAATTAATAAGAAAAACAACTCAACCCCAAACACATTCTGCTAATGGTAGGCCATCTTACATATGGCTCATGAGTAGACTCAGTCTTTTATACAGTCTAGGGTCTTTAAGTAGTGTCACTTCTGGGTAATGGAAGGGGTCAACACCTAGAGCTCTTGACTGTGTAATATTTGCCCTAAGGGATATTAGGACTACATACTAGTGCTGCTGCTCATTTTTATTCCATGTTCTGAATTATTCCCCTTTATAGGTTCTCTTCAGCTTTTTTAATGCTGTTATAACCTTCTTCCATTCCATAGATAGAAAAACCATACATATGTCCTAGTTTGCCCAGGGCTATTGTGGTTTACACATATTGTCCTAGATTAATTTATATAATTTTTAATAGTACCCCTTTCATTCTCAAAAGTTATCCTTTGGGGATCATAAATTATATGGTCACACTAATCTTTAAGTGTCAGGACATCAGTGAATACGTAAGTGTGAGCTAATCCAACCAGAATCACTTTTTTGATTTGGTTAAAAAGTAGGGGCTGCAGAAATCAGACTTGCTACGTAGTCTTCTATTCTTAATATGCAAAAGAGTTCCATGGCCATGTCTCAAAACACTCAACATATTATGATTGTAAAATATTCTCCTTAAGACATTATCTTTTTGATTCTGAAAACTTACTAATTCTGGTTGGATAGAATAATTACTTGCTCTAAAACTAGGTTGAAATTAAAGTTCCAGAATGATTTTTGCCCCCAATTGATTATCTATTATGGCTAATGACTTGTGGTTTGGATTTTTCTATTTTCTTCTTTGCTTTCTATGTTACTGGTTTTTGGGGATGAGTTGGGAGAAAAAGCGGTAGAATCTTATTTAGCATTTTGGAAGTACTTAAGCTTTATGCTGTCCCAAAGTGGTAAAATTCATAAGACTTTACAGTCATCAGTAGTTTGGGACATCATTGTACCTATCCAAAGTCTTGGTTAACTTTAGTGAAAATAAATAAACATTCAGTATGGTGACTGAAATATTCCTAGGGAGGTTTGAAGACATATGTTCAGTTCTTCATGATGCAGGATCACAATTTTCTGATCAAGCTGAAGGCACACGACTCATGCCTTGCCATTGCACGCATTAACAGAATGTAGAAACTTACTTCTGGTCCAGTGAGGTCCTGAAGTGGAGTTTAATGGCCATTGCCACAAAACACCATAAATGTGTGTATTTATTGAGCATTTCTAGAATTGTTGTCCCCCTCATTCCTTATATGTCGGAAGGCACAAGGACACAGCTGGTAGAGGAGAACAGTAGGAAAGAGGTAGATGGCACTGGAAGGCAGGACAGACTTGATTTGTACCCTTGTCTCTCCCAGATCTGCCTGGGCACGCCCTCCCACCCGAGACCCTTCAAAGCTGCCCTCTCCTCCTTCACACAGCCATTGGCTGCATTGTGGAGGGACAGTGGGCACTCACAGTCTCATCTACCTGGTTCCCACTGTTCCTTCCACCACATCCAAACCGTTGTATCACCCAATATCCATGATGATTTTGTCTCCTGCCTGAATATTCAGTTGTGCATATCTAGCAATGCTTCCCTTCTGCAGTCCCAGGAGGAAGATTTTCAGGACCATATTTCTAGCTTCTACACCCTGGAAATACATTTGCCAACAAGACACCTCTGAAAGTGGCCCATTGGCTTTTCCCTTAACCAGGTTTTCCTTATGGATCCCCTGAGGGTGCCAAAGGCACTCCTGTTTTCCCAGTCTCCTGGGTTCCAGCTATGCTGTCCTCCACAGACCACAGCCACAACCTGCCTGTTCTGTCTCTTCAATATTGTGTACATCCTTCTTGCCCATTTTCACCACACAAATTCAGGCTCATACCTCATGCCTTGACGTTTGCACTAGCTTTCGTGGGCCCCATTCCTTTGTTCTGTTTCTCCCCTGCAAAATCGCACTGTCCATTCTTGCCATACGTCTGTCATCTTCAGAGATCACACCTGCTCGGAAACTTTCAAGGATATCTCATAGGCTGTTGAATCAGATCCAAATTCTGACATGTGTTACTTGGAAATAGAACAAAGTAACTACACCAGAGCCCACATACAAATATATATTGTTGGCCTTCTCAATTCGAGGGTTCCACATCTATGGATTCAACTAACCATAGATAGAGAATATTTATAAATAAATAAATAACAATAAAAATAATACAAATAAAAAACAATATAACAACTATTTACATAGCATTTATATTGCATTAGGTATTATAAGGATGTAGAGATGATTTAAAGTATACAGGAGGATGTGCATAGTTTATATGTAAATATGAATACTATATGTAGTATTATATAAGGAACTTGAGCATCTGCAGATTTTGATACCCACGGGGGGTCCCGGGAACAAATCCCGAATGCCAGAGGAAGAGTATACTTTAAAACCAAAAGGAGAGGGAATGCATTTAGCAGCAAGCTTTCTAGCTAAGTAGTCTGATGTTTTGATTAAGATGTTGGCAACTCTTTAAAAGTTTTATTACCAGATGAATATGTTTTAAAATTGATTGTGGTTATGGTTGCTCATATCTGTGAATATTCTAAAAACTATTAAATTTGTACACTTTAGGTTTTGCATATGTGAATTTTATCAATAAAGCTGTTATTTTAAAAAGTTTGTTACTCGTACTGTGTAAAAATCCTACGCCACCTGTTAAAGTACAATACAAGCAATAAGTAATGACTTAATAACCTCAGCAGTAATATTTATTAAGAAGAATGTATGAAAAAAAAAAAGAATACCTGCTGAGGGGAAGTTTTCCCACTTCTATATTCTCAACTCTAGTTTGTGGAAGATCTAGAATATTGCAACAGTTATTCCATTTAATATGAAGTGTATTAACCGGCTTAAAAGATAATTGACGATGAGTATACTTGGGAAAGCCATAGGTAGACAACAAGATAAGCAAGTCATTGTTCTAGTGTTAGTATTAGGCTAAAGCTTTTGGTTTTTGAGGTTCTGCCCGAAGTCTGTGTGTGATTTTACAAATGCTTGGAAATTTCACCCCACTTAGCAAAAGCTAGTGATTCATTATTTCCTTTTTTATACTTTAACTGTTTTGCATTTAATTGATTTAATTTCTGTTAACTTCTTCATTGGTTCAAGAAAGCAGGCACCATCTATGTGATGCACTGCTTTCATGAGATGCCTTAATTACTTTTCTACCCTTTCTGTGATATAACATTTTAGGGGAAAGATTGTACACAATCTCTACAGTTGGTTTCTGGTCTTTTTTTCTTCTTTTTTTACTCAAATCACTTTTATTACGCTTCCTCAAATGTTAAATTTCTGTATTGATCAGTTTATGAAAAATCACATCTGAATATAAACTATTATAATTCAGACAGCATTTGTTGCATCATGTGACCTAAACCAAGATCCACTCCTAGAGCTATACGTTATCTTGGATTATGATGTCTCTTCCCCTTTAACTCTAATTTCTGTTTCTTGGATCAGTTCCATGAGTTGTGGAGCAAGAGGAGAGGCTCCATTTAAATTAAGAAGCTAATTGGTTTCACTTCCCCTTTTAGTAGTCAAATGGTAGGAAATCATCATATGTGCAAGCCTTACTAAACATTAATAAAATGCACCAATGTTACCAAAAGTTCAGCACTTGTCCCCGAGGCCACATCAGAAGCATGAGGACAAGTGGTTTGAGGACAAGGAAAGAGGAGTTTGTTAATTTGCAGGCAAATGAGGAGGTTGGCAGACTCCTGTCTCAAAGTACCAATGTCCTGCTTCTGAGCAGAAGTACAGAGTTTTTAAAGGTTCTATCATTCCTATCCTCGTCTGAGACAGTCTTCTGACCTCCACCAGGACAATTCCCTTTAGCTGTCTCCTGTGGCACAAAGGACACTCCCCTGCCCCTCCTGACCACTGGCCTGATGCAGGGATGTAGGATTTAGTTCTCAACAAAAGGGTAAGAGGCTTTTGAAGACAGAAAACATTTTTACCCTTTTTTCTCAGGCCATTCCCTCTGTAACACCAATGTGCTTTCTTTCATTTTACTTCCTCAAGGAGCAAATCTGTTTATAAGAGGGTCCCTTCTTATTTCCTACCTACTGGTTATACATTTCTAGGTGTGATCCTTCTGAGCAAAGAGAAGAGATTCTTCTCTTTGGAGGAAGAGAGGAAGAAGGTATATTTCCATGTGCAGTTACTTAAGAGTAAAAGACACTTATTTATTTTAGGCTAAAGTTGACTATTGCTATTTCTGAAAATATTGAAGGGAAAAGATGGGAAGGGAGAGCCCTGCTCCGATACCATTCTGTTGCATGTCTGTTCCCGTCACTGGGTTGAACGCTGGAGAAACATATGGCCATCAAGCAAAATAAATTAGAGGATAAAATTTAAATTAATGAAACAAGCCACAGGGCAGCTTTTTAAACTGGCTGGTAAAATTGCCTTGACATCCAAACTGGTGGTGCCAGATGTTGCCCCTCTCTCTTTGGACAGCGTGTGCGAATGCACAAGAAACATCACTGGATTGCTTTGCAGTAATTCAAATCTAAAAGAACAGACATTTTGTGTACCTATCTTCTGTGTTCCCTGAGCATTGCCTGCAGAGGGACTACTTTGTACCTCCAGTGGTAAATGTTCCAGCTTTTTACAAAAGCTGAATCTTAAAAATTATTTTTGTTTTATGTTTCTAGGGGAAGTGAGAGACTCAAATGATTTCCTAATATATCTCTCCATGGGGTAGTTGAATCCTCCCAAATTAGCCATTTGGAAATGGTTAGTTTCAAGAATCCTTGCTGGGTGGTATTATTGCCAATAATGAGACCCCCAGCAGGTACTATGGTTTTTGATCAATGTCACCCCCCAGACAGAATTTAAAAATGTGAACAATGTATAGGTTTGGTTTGTGTTTGTGTGTGTGTGTGTGTGTTTTAATTGTGCTCTTTAAGGAAAGGGAAACCATTTCTCTAAGTGTAGTTTTCATTTTAACTTAATATCAGATGCCACATCAACAGTGGACTTCTGAAATTTCATAAAGGTCAATAACTGCTCAACATGAGCAGACTCAGTAACTATTGTATTTTATAAGACATTCTATTTTTCAGATTCTTTTGTAGTTTTTTCCATACTAGGCAGGCTTGGAACATATATGTCCTTAGTATTCTCAGTGTCATTATTTGAAATTATTGGGATGATATTAGCTCAGAAAGCATGCCATGTTCTACAGTCTGAAAACCTGTGTGTTTTGTGACACATCCCAGATCACTTGCTTCTCTTAATTAGAGCAGTACATGACTTGCTCCCTCTAGCACCTTAATTCCCCTACCTCAAAGGATAATTATTTTTAGAGGCTCCAAGTGAAGAGCCACATGAGTAAAAGAAAAAAAATCTTGACATATTAACCTTGAAAGAAGACTTCTATATAGTTTTTAGTCAACTCATTGGAATTATTATTTGAATAAATAGTAAATAATTGGTGAAGTGTTGTTTTCTTTTTTTGGCTTTGTGAGAAATAAAATTAATGGTTTTTAATGCTGTATGACAACATACGGAGAAGGAGAATAATCATAAAATCTGAAAGCTGGAGAAAACCCTTGAGGTTCTCCAGACCAGTTTGCCATTTCCAGCTCTCAGAGGCCGAGTGGCCATGTGGGATTGTTCTCTCCAGTGGGCACGGCTGGAAGGGCCCCTGACTTGAACTGAGGCTTTTTCCAGGCCACCCACTTGCCGGTAGGTGACCTTCTGATGAACATGAAATAAAGTGGGAAATGGCATTTCATATCCATCTTGGCCTTTTCCTCTGCTGTCACTTTAATTTGTTGCTCTCTTTTGGGGAGGGCCACGTGAGCCATTCTATCCTGAGGAAGTATTTACAGGTTTAATGAGGACTTCAGAGTGCTTTTCAAAAGTGCATTTTGTCATTTTCCATCCACTGTATTTTAAAAGTATGCTGTTTATGTATGACCTAACAATCTAGATTTCATGTATTCACGTTTTTTATTATCTGAAAAAAAATCAGTGTTAAATTCTGTGCGGGGATATTTAGTCTGAAGGGTTTCCCACTTTGTAAAATGTTGTTAATTATTATGACTTGATATTTTATGATATCTTCATGCTTTCAAATAATGTTCAGTGAAGTTCCACTTTTCTCTGAAGAAGTGTGTATGTAGTAGTGGTGCTACTTTATAAATAAATAAGTGTATGAGTGTGTGTGAGTGTATCTAGAGGCCAAAAATTTCTTTAGCCAAAGAGATTTATCTCATAGGAGGTAAAATTATAACCCAGGTTTTGTAGTCTTTTCTGACTTACCTATTAGCATAAGTCGCTCAGTCATGGCTGTGTCCTTTCCTTTGTTTGAAGCCCAGAGAATATAGGACACACATCATATCCTGTATTTCATGGGTATCCTTCACGTCGATGCAGTGACCCTTTAAGGTGTACAAAAAGGGCCTTTCCTTGAAATGAATACTCATTTCAAACTGAATGTACCTCTCTCTGCCAAACCCTTTTCTCTTCAGCTTTCTCTAAGAATATAGTGCTTCCATCCACCAGGCCAGAAATCTAGGTGAGCTTCCTTTTTCATCTTTTCCCTTTACCACCCACATCTCACCCATCTCCAGCATATGTCACTTCTATCGCTCTTCCTGCCATCCTCGTCTAAACTACCATGATCTTCTGTTTGGTTTACTGGAATACACTACTAACTCGTTCTTACAATCTATTCATACTTAGCATAAATCAAACCGTATCATTTCCCTGGTTAAAATTCTCCAAAGCTGTCCAGTGCACTTAGAATAAAATCCAATTTGTTTCCTAAAATGCAATACTCCAGGTGACATGGCTTGTGCGCTGCAGCCAGTGCTCCTGCCTCGCCTCTTGCTTCTTTCTCTGCCACCCAGTATGTCTCGGCTGCACTGACCCTCTTGTACCTCCAACATGCCAGCTAAGCGTGTTCCCACCTTGGCCTCCATGTCAGCTGGTCCACTGCCTGGAGTGCTGTTTCCTTTTAATTTTCTTGTGGCTGTTTCTTGAATATTCAGATATTAGCTTCAGTGTACTTTCTTAGAAAGGCTTCTGGTCTCTCAAATTAAAGCAGCAGCCAGGATACTATGGATTCATTACCCTTTAATTCTTTAATGCATAGCATCCTTTTCCATCAGATATTTTATCATTCGTCTATCAATCTATATGTCATTTACTCACACATATTACCTTTGTGAAAGTAATAACTGTATGTGTCCTATATCCTTGATACCTAGAAGGGTGTCTGACATGCAGTATATATACACCCAGTAAAATTATGAATAAACAATTCGAGCTAAAAAATCTCCAAACACTATGGATTTGAATATTGGGATACTGGAAATGGTTATCTCAGTTATTTTGGGGGGTGGAGAATTTTAGTTATGGCTGAGACTGGGATGAGTGAGTAAAGGTACTTGCCACAGGTACAGAATTGAAGGCAGCTTCTCAGGTGCTAATACAGTGCAGCACAGCACTGTTAACGATTCTGTCTTTATTTTGTTCTTCATGGATTTTTTTGGAATCCATGAATTTAAAAATATTGCATTAAAATATTGTTTCTCTTGATTGCTGAATTTTTGGTACCCCCGTTCCCCCCAGCTCTGTATGAGGCTATTCTCTCATTTTCCACTTGACATTTCTCTCTCTCTCTCTCTCTC
>VBSM01003204.1:64025043-64056760 GCA_008086735.1 Cheirogaleus medius | reverse complement strand
GCCTAGACAGGTTAATTTTTAGATACTTCATGTGTTTCTCCAGTATTGGTGGTTGGGATTATTAAATATTCATTTTAAACTCTGGATTAATTCTGTTAAAATGGGCTCGTAGCATTTACATTGCAGTTGTTAATTTATATTTCAAGGAATTTCAGATCACATTATTAAAAGTAATAGGAAGATTATAAAGAAAATCGGCTACTGCAGGACTCTGGGGCTGGAAATCATCTTTCATTGTAATTGTGTGAGGGTTGTGTTTACCAAGACATCTGTAGTCATTTAAGAGTACTTCTATGAAAACTGTAATACTTAATTGAAATTTTTTGATTGTTTATAAAGATAGTAATGAAATCCAACCATCAGAAAAACAAAATGAAATTAGGACAGATGTATTCCTAGTTCTATTTCTCTCTCTCTCTCTATTCCTTCTTCTTAGCCTTGTAGTAAGGAAATGGCATTCAAGACCCTGGTCATAATAATGTTTTTCATCCTATTCTTTCATATGCAGTATACAAGTTGGTACTTTTATTTCCTTCATGTTGTTGGGGGAAGGCAAAGACATTTATTGTTTTGGAAATCTCAAGGAAATTTGGAAGGGAGTGAGAAATGACATATGAATGACACACGAAAATAGCCACTTACATTTAGAAAAATGAGGTTCATAGTTTTATATTTGTTGTAGCAGAAATATAATGTCATTTAGTGAAATGATCTCATTTTTCTCACCTTCTTTCTTCCCGTGGACATTTATAGCTCTTTTAGGGATTATCTTCAGGCTTGTGATAACAGAAAAGGAATAGTGAAGATGGGAAAAATGAGAAAGTGCAGAAGAAAAAAATCTAATAACAATAAATATCTGTATCACATTATTAGTCAGGAATGGGCTGAAGGAAGAAGAGCCACTGTGGCTTTCCTGAGCTAGGTGATTCCATGGAGTAACTGAGCCAACCTAACCCTCTAGAAATAGATGAAGTGGATACTTGCTGTCTAGACAAATGATCCTTATTCTTGTCTTGCCAGGCTACTGTGCTCTCCATATATCCCATTTTAAAATTAGAGAAAATGTCTAGGAATTTCCAGGCCTTTTTTTCCTTATCTCTTTCCAAATAGCATTTGTATAAATGCATTGTCTTTTCCAGATCCACATCCTGGCTAGTCAACCCATTGTCCTGGAAGCAGTTCAAGTATTCTCTAGGGAGGAGAACTTTATCAGGTTTTTATTATGTTCCAAAGATGCTGCTGTCATTGTTTCTTATAAGATACATGGTTACAAATCATTATCAAAATTCCATGCTGAGTAGCTTCCAAAGAGGTGATAGGTTTTTGTTTTGTTTTGTTGGGCTCATCTGCCTTTGAAATGGACTCTTGCCTCTCTAATTTTGCTCAGTGTTCTCCATAGGTGCCCTTTCCCCTTGTAGCAATGCTTCTCTCTGCAGCCCACTTGGGGATGTCACATCCAAGCTACTGTATCTAGTGTAGTCATCTGGGGGCCTGAGAACGTGCTGTGGTCTGATGAGCTGCTATTGTCCATCTTTCAGGGACGGGAGAGAGTGGCAAGAGTACGTTTATCAAGCAGATGAGAATCATCCACGGGTCAGGATACTCTGATGAAGACAAAAGGGGCTTCACCAAGCTGGTGTATCAGAACATCTTCACGGCCATGCAGGCCATGATCAGAGCCATGGACACACTCAAGATTCCCTACAAGTATGAGCACAATAAGGTAGGTGTGACTCTACTGGGGCGGTTGGCAGGGTGGTCTACACAATACCACAGTACAAGTGGCCGCTTATCATGTCTGGAATGCAGAGGGGGTTTTTGAAATGTTTATTTTTCATCTCATCCTAAATGGGATTTTAAATGGATTAAGTTGTTTATAAATGTCTTTCTTAAGCCTTTAAAGTTACACCTATAAAAAATTAGAATTATATTCTTAGTGATATCAGTGAAAGACATATTTGGATGTTCAGTGATAAAAATATATGGAGGTTTAAAATTTGGGGAGTGTGTTATGTTAAGGAGACAGCTTGTAAGTATCATACAATTTGACCAAAGTTGGGGAATTCAAAGAGGCGGCAGCCTTGCCTTAGCCTCCCACTCTTTGTGCTTCATTGAAAAAAGAATGAAAACAGCTTAAGACCATCCTATCTGGTTTAATTTTGCATTTCGTGACTTCCTTTCAGTAGTACCACAGGCTGCATTTTATTTCAAAATGGGCCCATCTGTCACACGTTTCCAACATGTTTCCCTGCAATTGTGTTAAAGTAACGGAAACTTCTAAAATCACTTGAGAAAGGATTCGGGGGGGGGGGAAAAATCTAAATTTTCAACTTTTTAGAAAATAAGCAAACTCTTCCAGTATCCTCCAGCATTACCTTTTAGTTGAAATAGAAAACTCTTCCCCCAACCCCCTCCACTACCCTAGGTGAAAACAATGCTATAATTGTTCACCCTCTAAATGTTATGTAAATGTGATACCAAACAAGATTGTTACACCTCAATTTATGCTGCAGTTGCCCTGCAGAAAGCTCGTATTGGAGCTACTGCCAGGGTGTGACGCCTCTGCCGAGGCCCCCAGCCTGGGGGAAGGGAAATCTCTTTGGAATTTGTGGAAGTGTCTTTGTAGCCTGTTGGCTTCCCTTCCCACTAATGAGTATATCTTGCATGGACTCAGTCTTTGCTCCTTTGGGCTGGTAGGTGCTCATCTTACATTAAGCCTCACCTTTTGTCGACACAACACTGCATTTGTACCTGTAATTATTTCAGAGCCTTCAGTAAGAACTTTCATCCTCTCAATACTGTTGACAAATCTGTGAAGTATATTTCCATGCACTGGGATTAGTAGGTAATAGCAAGAAGTTGGAATGCCCATTGTGACTCATAGACTGAGATTTACCTCACAGAGATGGATCCATGGGTAAAATAAGGCAATTCTGTATACCTTCACCTCTGCTAGCATCCAGAGGCTTCTAAATATATCCAATCATCTTAAAATCAGGCATTTCTTTTTCCGGGATGTTTTCTTGAAGTTAACTGGTGGTTTTTTATCTAATGGATAATACTTAGTTTAACACTTAGTTTTCCAATGGCAACAGGAGTCTCTCCATAAGTAACAGACCCTTCACAAATAATCCTTCTTGCTTTTACTTTCAAGAGTGAAAAAGAGCTGGACATTTTGTGAGCCCAGGAACATGGTACTTGAACCAGATTAAGCTGCATGGGTATATCTAAGTGGTCTAAATTTTAAAGGATTGGGGTTTTTTCCCCACTAAGAAATCTCAGTGGTTTGTGAAATAGGTGGTGTGCTTGTTTCTTTATAACTGTGAGAAAATTCCATTGGAGTTTTTTTTATTTTGTTTTGTTTTTATAATGCCAGTGATTTTCCAAGTCTATAGTCACTTGATAATATGATGAGCTGATGAATTCTTGTTGAGTTACCATGTGTGTGCTTTATGTATATATGTTTATACATATATACCACACCGCCTGTTTATCTACCTGTAATTTTACCCCAGAAATCTTTTTTCTTAGGTGCTCTAGAAGAATCCTTCAGGATCCTGCCCTGTTGGTAGATTTTCATATGAAGATCATTTATTATACAGGCATGTAGATGTAGAAGATTGGATAGAATTTATGTCTTAGTCATATAACACATTGAGGAATATTTAACACTGTTATTTGAGCTCTTCATGTCAATTCTAATTAAGTAGACTTTATTGTGTTGAATACTATTCAGTTTAAGTTGACATCATAAAAAGTTATAATAATATGGAGTTTTCTCAGATACCTTAATTATCCTGTAAAATCTTCCCACATCTCTTGGTTACTTAACAGATAACAGACTGCCTTCGTGACATTAGTGTATGATGACCTCTGAATTGCTATTTTTAATCCTCTTTAATTTGTATTATGAATTACTTTTCCATTTGTTCCATTTTTCTCTACATCATATATATATATTCTGATGATATATATATATCACTTTCCACATCATATATATATTCTGATGATATATATATATATGTGTGTATATATATATCACTTTCCACTTGCTTTATCCATTAACTTCCTGGCCTTTGTTAATGCTTATTAAGAAAATAATGTCTTCTCCTTCCTGTTCAACTCAAATGCCACTTCCTCTGAGAGTTCTCCTCTATTCTCCTCCCTACAATAATGCTAAGTAACCCTCTTCTTCTTTAGTATAATCATAGTGGAGTATTTATGATTGTCTAGCTTGTGTTGAATATGATGACTTGTGTATTGATCTTTCCTGACTAGATTCTAAGCTCCTTCAAAGTAAATATTATGCCAGTTCCCTCTTTGTTTCCTTCATTGTCCCTAGCGTTATATCTTGTGCATTGCAGGTAATCAAAAAATACTTGCTTCATGAATAAGTAAATCATTTGCGAGCATAAACAACTGAAAGTCTCCTCTTCTGCTCCAAAGTTGTTGAGATGGTTATTCAAATCAACTTTTGAAATCTCTCTATACATAAGGGAATAAATGCTCTGTGTTGTCAGAAATGCAGAGAAGTTTAATCAGGGCTGGATAGAAATTTACAATCATGAAGGGCATGTCTGAGGGAGGGACACTTTGGGGAGAAGGAATGGCTAGAGGAAATGTTCAGAGGAAGGAATATGTGTACAGTATTGAAATTGGCCAATGTACCTTGAGCAGAATTCTTACAGAGGAGAACTGGAAAATGGTTTATGATGTGCTTGTGAAAGATTTTGAATCCAGGCTAAGTTTGAATTTTATTTTCTTGTGTTTATGATATTTAATAATAATATTTTATGTTTTGGTTAGAATTTTCTATAGAAATTTCTGGTTACAAAGCTATATGTGCTGTATTTTATAAATAGTCTAAAGGATCTGGTGTATATTTATTAGTAGTTATTTGGAAGCACTGCATTCTGATTTATATTATTTTATGCTGCTAAAGATGTAAAATAAATAACCATTAATAACCATTTTGGCTTTTTTTAAAAAAGCTTCTCTGCACCTACCATATGTTGGCCATAATTTATAGGTAGTAGCATAAATGAAAACAAACACTTTCCAATATTGTCCAACATAACTTTATATTATACTTTCTTTTGAACTCATGTATTTCATAAAGCAAAACATAGCTTACAAATGAAATGGCCTGTTTCTGAACTGGAAAATTGTTTGCAGTTTTGTTTGCTATGAAGTTGGTTCTAGCTTTGGGAATGCCACACCAGAGCACTGGGATTTCATTTGCTCCTGCTTAAGTGTTGCTACGTTGAATTGAGAGTCCTGCCTGGTCAGTGGGCCAGAGGGTGCAGTGGTCAAGGAGAGTCCAGGCCCCAACCTGGGGACCAAATGGTGTGGCATTGCATACCCTTTTATAAACCTCACCCTATTTCAGGGATTGCAGATTCAGAAAGGAGCTTGTAATGAATTGTAATAAATTGCAAACTTTTACCAAAATAAAGATTAATTCTTCCCTCAGTATATGTTCATTATCCTGTTCTTAGACTTTCTTTGCCAAACAAGTAATATTTATAGGTGAGTTGCTTGGACTCAGCCCAGGTGAGAGAATACATACATTTTTGGACTTCTTCTGAATATACTGTGAGCTAGGATTTGTTTATTCCTAAATATTATTTTGTCTTTTCCCCGAACATAACTGTTGATAGCTAATGATAAAAGAGATTAAATATTTGTCACTTGGTCTAATCAAAAGATACATTTAACCTCCACTGGGTGCAAAGTATTTAACCATTAGATTACTCTGTCATTTCTTAGTTCCAAAAGAAAGAATTTTATACTGTTATTTTATGGCTTCCTATCTTATGCAGACATACTCTTTTGGTGATTCTTTGTTTTAATGCTGAAATCAGCTCTTAATAAAAAGGAAAAGATATAAAGCTTCTGTGTTAATAAGGAACTGTCTTGAATTACAGCTTTGGGAAGTGGATCATAAGGTTTGGAACCCCTGATTTGTATGTGCCTTATTGTCTGTACCAGGCAGTTGGTGTTTTTCCCCGAATTGCCTTTTGTTAGTTATTTCATATGTACATGCCTTATTTTCTCAGTCAGATGGCAAATTACATTGCAGTAAGCAGGCTTCTTGTTTAATAATTCTTTGTTTCCTCCACAATGTGCCAGACATGTTATAGGAGCTTTTGTTCATTGAGTGGATTACTCCAGATAGCAGATCCTGGTATCCCTTTATAGTTGGCTTATAATTTCTGTGAACTGTGAAATTAGGTTTTCTTAGGACAGTTTCAAAGTATTGATACACCTTTGCTCTCTTCAGTCTCAGGAGAAAAGAAAATCTGATTCGATGCTTCTTCATGCAGTGAATTTAAGACAGTTATTGAAGAGAACTCAGCATCATCTAATGTTGCGCAATTTCCCTTTTTCTTTGTAAACCAATACCTACTTTTAGACTTGAAAGTCCTGATAACCAGGGCTCATTTAGCACGAGGCTACAGCTGTTTGACTAGCTAGCCAGGGAGTTTTGAGGCCTCATACCTGTTTCCGTTTAACCTGGCATAGGGGGTCACTGAGAGGACGCATTGCTACATTACTTTTTGTTCTCCCTGAATAATTATAAGAAAGGACTTGTCACAGGAAAGTACCTTTTTAAACACATTTGATGCTTTGTGAGCTTTCTGTACTTCCTGAAAAATCCAGAGTCCCAGAAGCCATTTTTCATTTTCCAAAAGATAAACATAGCCAAGATTCTGGAGCACTTGCTAACTTATTCCTGCCTTTGATCAATTGAATTAAAAATTACTACTTTTTTCAACATGATGGAATTTTTTTAGTTTACAAAATGCCAAGGGGCTGATTTCATTTTAATGTTTCCCACCTGTATAATAAAGGCAGAAGTAATAAATATATATATTTTATCTATTGCTCTAAAGAGTTGTATCGGTCAAGGTTCTCTGCTTGTAAGCAACAGGATCAACACTGGCTAAATTAGGTAGAAAGAGAATTTATGGCAATATGGGAGAGATGAGGAGAAGCTGAAGGATGAGCTCTTGGAAACCAGAGCAGGCCTGGGGAACTCATTTGGGAGATGGATTGAACTCTGGCCATTTTCAGTCTTCTGTCACCCATCCAAGATTCACATTCCTGGGAAAAAAGTGCCCATTTGGTCTAGCCTGGTTTATATGCTAGCTCTTTGGATGGGGGAAGTCTGAGCAATTTGATTGACAGTCCCTGAGGGAAATCTGGGTACAGTTAGTGGCAGAAGAGGAATGATGCTGGCACAAATCACAGATCTCCACTGCAAAAGCACACAGTCAATTTAGAAAATAAAGTGACACGTGGCTACTTTATAGAAGCAAGCCCTCCAATTTTACTGAGCATTTGCTAAGCCTTTCCTAAAATATAATTTCTTATTCTGGGATGGGAGGAATTAAAGGGGTTAGTGACTTAGTTATATATGAAGTAGGTGGCTGACTTTGAGCCAAAGCACTGAATATAGCTGAGTAACCTTGGGATGGTTCCATTTTTCTCCCTAAGCCTCCTATGTTTACTTTCTAAGGCTGAATTGCCACATCTGTAGAATGGGACAAATAATAATAATAGGATTGTTTCAAGGATTAAATAGATAATGTATGGGAAAATGTCTTGTAAATGATTTTTAAAAGTTTAAAAGTTATAAAATGAATTGTGATTATGGAGAGAATGAATGCTACTAACTTCTATCTTTATTAAGAATAAAACAAACAAACAAACAAAAAGAATAAAACAAATAGAAAATAACTTACACAGCATGGCCAGATTTAGGAGGTATGTAAGGAAAACTTCAGGGTCACCTCAGAGTGACAGTCATTGAAACAGGATATCTAAGGAGGTAGAGAAATCTCCTTATCTAGATGTGTTCAAAATAGAATGTGTTTTTAACATGTGAAATTATTTAAAGCAGCAGTTTTGCTAAAATAAAGTGAGGGATGGACTAGACAACCTCCAAAATCCTTTTCAGCACTATTTTTCTTAATGCTGATTCTCCAATTCCAAGACTCTAACAAAGAGATGAAGCTATTGTTAACATTATTTTGTTATAATTTGAAGCTTTTTTCTTGAACTTTGTCCATTCTATAGTACCTATGAAAATTAAAAAAAGCAATAAACAATAGATTGATTTAGACAATAGTCTCTAGGCCAGTGGCGAATTTGTTTTCTTTGCCTCCAAATCCCATAAATGATTACAATATTTATATCTATGTCGGGTTTTTTAGTGCTCAAAGTTCTATATCAGATGCAGGTTTTTGTGGGTGACAGTGATTTTAATTGGATTGTTGGCTATTGAGCACTAAAGACAACCTTGCTTTTTCATGGGGAAACTTTCTAATCTTGCTTCTACAAATTTTTGGGTTTTCTCTTCTTTTTAATAAATAGGTGTAAAGGAACCTAGGAACTTTTCATGGCCAACTTCATGAATCAACCAGTTCTTCTTCTGAGACTGGTTTACCACTTTCTCTCTTCTCTTCAGGACTCTTGTTGGGAGTTGAACCCAACACTGCGCCTCTAGTAACTATATAACTTTCCAAATCCCTTTCTATAATTTCTTTTCTTTTTTAATGACTTGCAAATACTTCCTAGCCACAGTTCTTTACTCGTTTTATGCCCATGACAGCCATGTGAAAATAGAAGATGAATATGAGATTTTTTTTATCCCTTTTTCTTGGCTAAAATTAATACATAATCCCAAGGCATCCCATATTGCTTATCTAAGATGAATATGAGAGTGCATTTTCTTCAGAGGACTCGGAAACAGAGGAAGACTTCAGCAATAGACTGAGGCTGATTTTTTCTTCTTTTTTGGTAATTTTTATTGAAGTACAAGTTATATACGAAAAAAGTACACACATCAGTTTTGAGTCTAGTGTATTTTTCCATTGTGAACACATTTGCATCTAGATCTCTTGATTTGGATCAGTACGACCAGAACCTCAGAAGCCTCTTAATGTGCTTCTATTCAATACTCCCAAGCCCTAAAGAGTTGACCACCATCCTGACTTCTAATACCCTGGATTAGTTTTGTTAGTGTTCAAACTTGCTATATACATGGAGGCTTATAGTACACACTCCTTTGTATCTGGTTTATTTCACTCCACATTGTGTTTGTGGAATTCACCCATGTACTTGTAATTCATTTTTTCTCATTGCTATGTAATAGCAGTGTCACATAGAACTTTCTGTGATGATGAAAATGCTTTCTATCTGCTCTTTCCAACACAGTAGCCGCTAGCTACATGTGACTATTGAGTTCCTGAAACATGGCTAATGTGACTAAGGAACTGGATTTTTACTTTTATTTAATCTTATTAATTTGCATTTAAATTGACATGTGACTAGCAGCTACTGTATTGGACAGCATAGTTGTATAACATTTTATTTTATGAATACACTAGTTTATATAGCCTATTAATATAAATTTGGGTGTTTCTGGCTAGTACAAATAATGCAAATATAAACATTCCTAAACCCATCTTTTGGTGAACATAAGCATGCATTTCTTTGGGATATATATGTACCTAGGATTTGGAATTGCTGAGTTAGAAGGAATGCATATAATCAGTTTTAGTACGTAGATACTGCCAAAGAATTTTCCAGAATGATTATACAAATTTATGCTCCTACCAAGGGTCTTTGAGAATTTTGTTTGCTTCACATCATCGACAACATTTGGTATTAGTCTTTTTATTTTAGTTGTTGTGGTGGCTGGTATTATTAGTCTTTTTTATTTTAGTAGCTATTCTGATGGCTAGATTAGTGGTATCATGTTTTTATTTGCATTTCTTTGAAAACTAAGCATGTTGAACACCTTTTCATATTTTATTGGCTATTTGTTTATCTACTATAAAATACACTAACTTTTTACCTTTTTTATTCTGTTGAATTATCTGGTTTCTTATTGTTTTGTGGGAGTGCTTTATATATTAAGCATGTATCTCTGTTTGTCCGGTCGGCAGTTGTCTGTTCTTGGTTCTTGGGGTGCTCTTGGCCAAAGAATGATCAGATACACCAAAAGCAAGGCAACTGTGAAACGAAGTTTATTGAGGAAGGGCAAGATAGGTTTACAGAGCAAGAGTGAGATACGTTCACGGACTACAAACTGGCCCTGGTTATGATCTGGGTCTTGTTTTATAGTGTCTGGATTGGGCCCTCCTTGTGGTTCAGACCTGACCACTGAACCACTTTGATGGACAGTTAACTACATGACAGTTAGCCTTAGGCTACTCTGTTACTTTCCAAATCCTATTGTGCCTGGGCTGCCTGGCTGTCAGGCTGGGAATTCCCTGCATTCTTTTGCAGATTGGCAGGGGTTCCTCCTTACCCCAGGTATGGCAATTGCTGGGGCAGGATTAAGGTGGGGCAGCACCAAGAGGGGGCACTTCCCCCTTCTCCTCCCTCCTCCCCCAGGTGTGGCAATTGCTCATGGCAGCACCAAGGTGTGAGGCTCCTGCCTTTGTCCCCAAGATAGCCAGAGTTCCCTCCCTATCTGCCTAAATGTTGAGTAAATGTATTGCAACTATCTTGTCTACTTTGTGCCTTGCCTTTTGTTTTCTTAATGGTTCTTTCAGTGAAAAAAAGTTATTAATTGTGATATAGTCCAGTTTATCATTTTCCCCCTCTGATTAGTGTTTCTTGTGTCCCTTTACAGTAATCTTTGCCTGCTTAAGGTCATGTAGTTAATCTGCTGGGTTTTCCTTTAAGTTCTTTATTGTTTTACATTTTACATTTAGAACTAAAATCCATTTCAGATGTATTACAAGAGTATGATATGAAGTAAAGGTATTTTTTTTATATTGGTGTTTTTTATTTTTTTTATATGGGTGTCTAATTAACCCAATTCACTTATTGAAAAGACTCCCATCCTTGCACCTGGTGCAGTGGCTCATGCCTATAATCCAAGTGAGGTTGAGGTGGGAGGATTGCTTGAGGTCAGGAGTTGGGGACCAGCCTGGGCAACATAGCAGGACCCTGTCTCTAAAACAAAAAAAGACCATCTTTTACTCAGGGCAATGCAGTGTCACCTGTCACAAATCAAGTGAATGTATAGGTGTGAGTTTGTTTCTTTGCTCTCTGTTCTGATCCACTGATCTATTTTGTGTGTCTTTATGTCACTACTATTTTCTTTTAATGACTAATTTTAATATTGGGCAGTATAAGTCATTCAGCTTTGGTTTTCTTCTTCAGGATTGCACAAGCGCTGAATTTATTCCTTTGTAATTAAAGGGACCTTGAAGGAAAAACATTTCTTTAACTAGCAGGTACATTTCCTAGGGTGAATCTAAATAAATTATTCTCCGTAATGTAAACATCTTCCCCTTTCTCCAGGCCTCAGATCATTTTCTTATTCAGCCTATGTTGGAAGCATAGCTTAATATGAGGACTTTTATTTTTCCTAGATTAATAACATGGCATTTTACAAAAAAATCAGTGACCCCATTTACGAAGGGTGATGGAGCTACTGTGTGGCTTCATTATTATTCAATGGGGTCACGTTCTTTCTCGCTTTAGCATTTCCTTTAACAAGAGTGGGAGCTGGCCTGTAATCTGAGTGCAGTGGAGTTCTACCACGTTCCCCTTCCACTGATCCCTTTTTGGGCCAGCATGGCTCTGCACCACCCAAATTTGGCAGATTTGGCATCAGAAACCCCTCCTATTTCATATCTTCACTATCTATCTATAGCATTCAGATTGAACAGGCTTATCTGGATTTTCTTTTTTGTTTTATGATCTCTCACTACTATGAAAATAGACCATTTCATGCAGCTCAATGTTAGACCTAAAGTTAAGTCAGAAGGTAATAAAAGCTGATTTTGCCCTTTTGTTAATTATAGTATTTTAATCCTATAATGTAAAATTGCTATTCGTTCGTGCCTAATGCAAATAATGGGAAGCAACTCATTTTGGTGAAGTAGGAATATTAAGTACAGGCAGAACTGTAAATGTATGTATCCACACATACATATGCATACACTCATGTATAATTGTCTCGTGCATTAGCAGTGACCTTTGGACACTGCATTATGTATATATATGGGGGTAAAACTGATGGAAGATCAGCATCCTCTCCATATTGTACGTATATAATGACCGCCTTTGGATAATGTTCTCTCAGCTGATGCCTTGTGGCCTGTCTGCTTTGTTGGCCCATCCAACAAAGTTGCTTAGCTCACCTTTAGCTCATCCACATCTTCCACATCTACAGCTCAGTCCATCTTTGGCTGATCTACATAGTTTAAAATTGGAAGAAAGGAAGAAAATTAACACTTGAGGGCAGAGATTGGGCCTTAATTGTTTAAACCTAGCACAGTATTTGACATATGGTTCTACTCTGTTGAGTGAGTGAATGAATGAACATTTGTTCACTGTGATGGGTTTTGTGTACTGTGTGATATACTACATAAGAACACAATTGTTTGTCAGTCAGACACAACTTGATTTGAAGCCCACTTCTTCAACAACATCGCTGTGTGAAATTGAGCAAATTGATCTCTCTGGAATCTGTACAATAGTGGTGATTATAATGCCGATTTTACAATGTTTTGAGAATTAAATTACATAATCTGGAAAAGTTGAAAGTCCAACTTTCCAGTTGGACTGGTCCATTGTTAAACGGAGATGATGTTCTTTCATTTATTCAACAAATGTTTACTAAGTACCTCATATGCTAGTCAACAGAAACCAATTTGGCTGATTTTAAAAAAGTAAATAGTGAGCACTCCAAGCAACATTGCTGATATGTCTAAACACATGAGAGAACTCTGTTGAGCCGCCTCTCTCTAAACTGTTTCTGGCTGCTTAGACTAACCTGAGCAGGATGTCCAGGAACTGACAGCCACCGTATAAGACACATGTGGCATAGTTTAACACGTTTTAGTAGGAAGTTGTGAAGCTGGTCATTTCACTGTTCTTGGTTAACTGCTGGCAAGGCATCAAAAGAGTACTTTCCTTGTTCTATTAATGCCAGCAATGCATGATTTTCCTTCTTAATTTTAAAACAATGCATCTATTTTCAATAAGAAAGGCAGAATATATTTGTTTGAACCAAGGAAAGTGAATGCCTCATGAAGATCGAATGAGAGTATGAGAAACGCTAGCACTTTTCTTTCTCATTTTCACAACACTAGAGAAGTTATTACAGTGACACACTTATTTTTTGCTATTGTAGAAATTTAGGGTAGGAATTGTTCGGTATTTGGCAAAGCAACAGTTTTATTCATCTAAATAATGTGTATCAAAGCCTAAAGTTTTGTTGTTTCTAAGAAACTGTAGTCTTATTCTTTACTGTATTTTTACCCTAAATCACTTACACCTGCTACATAAGTGTGCTTTTTAAACTAACATGTTGTTAACCAACTCTTGATTTTCATGAGTACATGTGCATGTATCTTAAACATGAATATCAGCAAGGAAATGTACTTTAAAAAATAGTGACATTTTTGTGGTACATATTATGATGCATTCCTTTCAAGAGATAAAAATGTGCTTCATTAAAAGCTACAGGTACTAATTTTGGCTGATACTGTGTAAATTTATACTTTGAAAACCGTTATTTTCCTGACTTTGTGTTTCTTAAAGTGAATTTGCTGAGAAAATACCTTTAAGTTGTTGCCACAACTACTTTATGATTATGCAGTTTTCTTACAATCTTGTATTGTTTGTTCCAAATGAAAAGTGACTGAGAGGAGAAGCATTACTGGCATATGTCAAGAAACTTGATATCACTGCTGAAGCGAACAATAAATAGTATTAGATTGGTTGATAGGTTATCTGCTGCTTTCAATGTGCAAACTTCCTCTGTGATAAAAAGTATAAAGGTTTTGAACTAAAAGGAAGGCTACACTGAGTGTCCTAGGTATTGACTTGTCTGGGAGGTGGTTAAAGTTCTTAATTAGGGTGCTCCTATGGTAAAAAGTTCGGCTGTTTAGGTGATTGTTTTTCATATGCATTCTTAAAGGTACTACCCTCCTCTTTGGTCTCCTGACCTTTATTTTAAAGGCATTTTACTGCCTTATCTATAAAGTAGACAACAGGCTGCTGATGGATGGTAATGGCATGAGATTATGTACATGTTTGATTATAGTACACTGCAGCCAACATGTCTCACTGAAGTTGGATATTATTAAACACTTTTGGATCCAATTATCCTTCAGATGACCTTGATTCTTGGCATAAAATGACCAATACCATACACTTTGCAAATGGCCTATGTAGATGTTGTGCAGTTTGTGCCCTGCCATGGGGGAGAATGGTGGCCCCAAGGAAGGAGTACCTTTTTCTTTGTACAACACCATTATCTTTTTGCCAAACCTTATATGCAGATGGGGGGAGGGGGTTACTTTTCTCTAGTTTGCACAGAGGGTGGTGCCACATAGTCCAATGGCAATTTTGGGTCCTCTTAACCAAGTATGCGGTTAGGAACAGTGATTTTATATTCTAGAACAGTACTTCTCAAACCTTAATGTGTGTATAAATCATGTTAAGATCTCATTAAAATGCATAGTCATATTTCAGTGAATCTGGGGTGGGCCTGAGATTCTGCTTTTTTAACAAACTCCCAGGAAATAACTGACTCTGAGCCACCAGAGGCAGTATGAAATCGTCAGTGGGCTAACTTTTGGAGAGAAGGTCCAAGAACTTACACTTCAATAGGATTTCGGTAAGGAGACATTCAACAAGTTACTTAAACTTTCTACACTCTGCCTTCCTCATCCAAAAAGTGAGGATGATAATGGTGCTCACTTTATATAGTCAATGTGACCATTAATGAGAAAATACAGATGCAAAACTTTTAGAATAATAACATTAGCATAGTGAGTGTCCACTAAATGGTTGTTGAATTCTTCCCAGAAAGTACTAGGTTACGAGAAATGTACAGTCTTTTGGGGAAAGTGCAGAATATCTGAGAAGAAATTGCTAATTGTTTAAACATACAGAAGAGGCAGTGATCTAAGAGTGAAACATGGGTTCCCATGGTGAGGTGCAGGAATGGTTTCTTGGTAGCAGTGGCCTGGCCTCTGGTAGGACCTAAGATGACTAGAATGTAGATGAAAGTGGGGACCCTGAAGGGGGTTCATGGATTGTTGTTACTGTTGAGATCAAAGAGCATTGAATTTTCCCTGATAGTCAAAGTATCTTGTTTTCTTGACTCCAGGGTGTTTGTAAGTAAGGCTGCCAGTCCAATAAGGAAAGGGAAGGAAAAGGGAGAGAAATTACTTTTGCCAAGCATGTCCGGGCCCAATACAGTGTCAGCTTTTTTCATTTAATATGCTCAAAAGTGTGAGGTAGGTAGTACTGGTCTCATTTTACAAATGAAAAATGTTTAAAATGTATGCCCCAAGTCATTCAATTTAAGTTTATGGGGCTAGATTTTAAAACTAGAGTTAGGTATTAACAGTTCCCAAAAGGCAGCTCATATACACCTTTGGCACCAAGGACACAACTATTTAATTTCCTCTTGCAAACGAGTAAGTGGAGTTACCTGTCTTCCCACCACTTCAGTCATCTAAATTTACTGCTGTGTGCCCAGGACCTAGCAAAGGGCCTAACCCACAGTCAGGCTCAATAAATATTGTAGAATGAATGAATCAGAATTTAATCAGAGAGAGCTGATCATGTGATACTACTATTATTATGGGCCTTTTAAACTCTAAATTCTTATAGCCATCCATTTGACCTTTATTTCTTGACTATTCACTCTTTTTAATTTCTTCTTTATATTTTTGATTAATCCACACATTTAACATCTAGTTAAATAATGAAAAAACCCTATGAATTATAAAACACATAGCTCTAATATGTCAACATATAATATGTGAAATTAAGAAGCTTGATTGTTTTTGTAAATACTAGATTTTTTTCCCAAATGGAAATACATTGATTTTATAAGTATAAAGAAAAATGTGCCTATTGTAAAAAATTCAGACAACATAGAAAAGAAAAAGAGGAAAGTAAAAAATCACTTGGAATCTCACTACATGAGAAGGCCACTGTGAATTTTATGATACATATGTGTACTAAGATTTAACTATATGCATATAAATGTAGGTTCACTATCCCTTATCCAGAACTTCTTGGGACAGTTTGTTTCTGAGTTCAAAAAAGGGTTTTGTGGTTTTTTTTATATTTTAGAAAGATAATATGGGAAATACACAGTATGTTATATATTAAATAAAACCCCCATTGAGGTTTGGGGTAGTGCCCTGTAGTCAAATACATTAACATTTCAACAGCAAAATATGTTAATATTTGAAATTAGTGGAATGAATAAAGATTGTAAGTAGCTTTGCAGCAAGACACATTTCCCCATAAATTAATTACAAAAAAACTTTCAGTTCTTAGAAATATTTGAGATTTCAGATTACAGATAAAGGAGTGTAGACCTGTATGTAAATAGTGATTTTTTTTTTTTTTAAATCATGTATAAACCACAAATACTTTTTTCTGACTTACTTTCTAACTTGTGCCATAGTGAATATCCTTGCAGGATAAATCACTAGAAATGGAATTGCTGGGTTGATACATATACATGTTTTTAAGGCTTTTGATAAAGACTGTTAAATTGCCATCCAGAAAGATTATACCAAATTACAGTGTAGGGTCTGAACTTGCCTGTTTTTACCATATCCTCGCCAAGTCGTGAGTTTTGTTCATGTCGTAAGTCTTTCCAGTCTAATTGGTGAAAATGATACTTTGATTTACACTTTTCAATACTAATAATACAGTTCATTTCATAAGTGGCCATAGAATTTCCTCTAGATTCATTCCAGGGATTTGTAACATTTTCAAATCATTAAACTGGTGCTATTATGTTGTTTTTGGGAATATTAATTCCATGTCAGGTATGATCAAATGCATTGGTTATTTCATTTAAAAAGTAAGTTTTGATGAAGAGAAAATGTCTTTGTAGGTGTCAACAGTCCTTAAGGACTCTTTCAAGGATCCATTTGGACAAAAATTTCCTGAATGTGAAAAGAGTATTTAATGGTATTGACAGCTAAAGGGTTTAGTTTGAATTCTTTCCAAGTGCATCATCAACCTTTAGGTGAGAATAAGCAAGTTTATGCCCAGTGTCCCTGTGCAGTTTACCTCATACAGTTTTCTGACAATGTAAAATAGTACAGCCCTGCTGCTTGTTCCAAAAGAGGAATTTTGAAGTTTTATCCTTTCTTTTTGTAGAATCTGAAAAGATTTCCCCCAAGCCTGAGGCAGTGGTAAGCTTTAAAATCACCTGGGGGCTTAATTACCATGCAAACACTTGAGCTCAGCTACCAGAGATTCTAATCCAGTAGGTTTTAGATTGCATTTTGAGAAGGGGATCTCAGCTCTGATTTTAATCAGACTATTAGAACAATAGTAGTAATCGCAGAAGCAATTTTATAGTTGTAAATACAGGTATTGTTTTATAATAATGATGTTGATAATTATAAAAATTCCTATTAATGGTACTGTGACG
This sequence comes from Cheirogaleus medius, assembly GCA_008086735.1. NCBI lineage: Eukaryota > Metazoa > Chordata > Mammalia > Primates > Cheirogaleidae > Cheirogaleus > Cheirogaleus medius. Next base: position 64,039,308 of record VBSM01003204.1, on the reverse strand, counting down.
AATGCTTTAAATGTATCTGATAACTCACTGTTAGTCAAAGTTTCAAGTTCAGTGAATGAGGAACTTTTGGATATATAATCCTTAATATCTGACCACATTTTATTTCTTGGTAATAGAGAATGAGTAACTTGAAATAAGGGTCATTCTTAACTTTTGAATATAGAGAAAACAAATATGTACAGCACATTTTTATGATAAATCATTTTGGGAGAGAGGAGATTGGTTTTCTTTAGTTGAACAAAAGAATTCTATAGACAAACTAGAAACTTTCCTACAGGCATTGTCACTATTCAATAATGTATTATAGTTTGCATTTCAATTCCTTACAGTTTGTGTGTGTATGTGTTTCTTTGTGTCTTCTTTGAAATGAGCCTGTATCAAATCTAGCTACTTCTTTGGTGATCCTATTGCAAACATTGTTCTGACCAATTTATACAAGAAAGAACAACAGCTGCATCATTTTCAAATGTGTTGATGTGGCTCAGCGTTCTGGAGTCAAAGAAACTGAAAAGAATGTTAGGCTACACCAACTTTGAGTCATCCCCAAAGACTTGCTAATTATTTGACCTAAGCACTAATTATTTCGTGAACCTTGTTCTTAAAACATAAGCAAGTGTGAACTTCCATCAGCTCTATTGCCTGGATCCCTTTATGTACTGGAAATTGATTATTTATGGTCTCCACAGTTAGCTATTTACTAAATTAAAAGCATGAGACCAGGCTTCCCATCCAGGCAGGAGCAGGATATGTCATTAATCTTCCACAAATTCCCTCCAGTGCAGTGTTCAACCTAGCATGCAGAAGGGCTTGCTTGGCTTTATCTTAGATCAGCAAATCGGATCTGGCTTCCTGAAAAGCCAAATGATCCAAACTGATACAGAAAGTCCAGAAGTAATCCCATCAATGTCCTTGTTAAGGGCCTTTACGGTTTGCTTTTAATTTGAAAATGATTTGACCGGACTTTTTGTGTTTTCATTTTGTTTTAGTGTTTCCCTAAAACGTAGAAGGCTTGTGTAGCCTGGCCGTTAGGTATGAGAAAACAGAGCCTAAGTAGATTTACCTTTAGCCCCTGGGCAAAGGCAAGGGAATTATCATTTAAGGAGAGCCTCTCTATTACCAGGCTGTTTGTCCCCACTAGGTACCAGATGTCCTAGGAGCTTCTTGTAAGTGTTCCATTTTACTCCTCACACTCACGCTACTATCCCTTCCATATATAAGGAAATAGGGGCTTTGTGAGATGAAATGTTATTCAGGTTTTGGATTGGGTCTGAGATGGCTCTAGACTCTTAACACCCAGCCTACGTGGCTCTAGGATGTGTCTTTCATCCGGCAGCCTGGGCAATCCAGTCCATCCTTGTGGCCCGAGTCCTGTGACTAGGTCCACTTATACAGAGTGGGACCTGGGATTCCTCAAATCTTAATATTTTGTGCCGAGTCTGCTTCTCATCCATAAGAATTGATCTTGCCACCCTGGCTGACCTCTCTCCTTATGACCTCTGACGGACGTTGCTCATGATAACTTCCAGCCCCTGTCCTGATTGGCCAAGATACCAGACACTCCTTCCAGGCCTTGCTCATCTTTTCACCTAAGCAGATCATGATGTCTGCCTGGGATTGATGACAGCTATGAATTTTACTTCCTCCTATGGGTATCAGCTGTGCATGATACTGAGGCCTCAGCCAAATTGCAAAATTATTAAAGCGGAAACTGCAAGATTGCGTGTTGAGGTGGTAAGTGAAGTGGTAAGTGAAGTAAAAGAAGGCTGTGAAATAGGTTAGCTCAATTACTATGGCTTATGGTTGAGGAAGCTGGGCTGGCTGATTGGAAAGCACTTGTACACTCTCTAGGGCCATTAAGGACAAAACTGGGTGGAATTTTGCAGTCTCCATTCAAATTTATTGTTTTGTCCAAAAACAAATTGGCATTCATTTTTCTATTCCAGTTTAGGTTTTGTAAACCCCCTTCTGAACTGTGGAATCAGAACTCATCATTGATAACATTTGTGAATTATTGAATGTTTTGAAACCATTTTGATCTTTTTTTCTTTTATTATTTTTTTACCATCTTGCTTTCCTTTTGTTATGTTTTACAATTTAAAAGTAAACATTTTAGCCCATGTGCCTTGTCAGACCAAATATCTCATCCTTTAATTTTGTAACTCTGTTAAGGTATTCCTCTCAACTTTGTTTGCACATCAAAGCTTTTATCATGTAAGTTAGCAACAAGGGTGGGATTTTAGATTAAGGAAGATGCTAATGTTAATAGCCACAATAATAGTATTGAAAAGCATTCTTTTGTGGTAAGTAATAGCTTTTGTAACAGTGATAGTATTTGAAAAGCAACTTTATTGTAAGTTGAAACTTAGACATATACAAGTATGAGAAAATGATATTTTTCATCAGATGAAGTATATTATTTGAAAATAATTGTGATGGTAACAAATAGAAAGCAAACATTCCTTAAAGATATATTTTCCATATATTTATGTCTTACCTTAGGTGTAAGAAAATCCTAAAAGTTTTCTTCTGTGTCATCTAGTGAGTTTTAATAAACTTTGCTAAGAGGTATTATTAACCTCTATAAATAAAAATTCAGAAAAGTTAACTTGCTGTGGTTCGAATGTCTGTGTCTCCACAGAATTCACTTGCCAAAATCCTAACCCCCAAAGTGATGGTATTAGGAAGTGAGGCCTTTGGGAGGTGATTCTGTCGTGAGGGTGGAGCCCTCCTGTATGGGATTAGTGCCCCTATAAAATAGGCCCAAGGAAGCTCACTCACTCCTTCCACCATGTGAGGACACAGTGAGAAGGCATCCATCTGTGAACCAGGACATAGAGGGCCCTCACCAGACACTGACTCTGCCGGTGCCTTGATCTTGAACTTCCCAGCCTCTAGAACTGTGAGAAATGAATGTTTGTTGTTTATAAGCTATCTGGTGCATATTATTTTTTATAGCAGCCCAAAAGGACTAAGAGAACTAGACTGAAATTGTAAAAGTATAGTGTGGATGGGTTCAAAACAGGATTTCTAGGGTAGCTGTGTGAGGAATGCAGAGGTGAGTGAGGTATAGTCTCTGCCTCCAAGGAATGTGCCATTCACTGAGGGACACAGACATGTGCCAGATACTAAGGGAGGAAGCCTAAGAGGAAGAGGAGCCCTGCTTGGGGAGGATGAGGCAGGACAGGCTCTGCCAGGTCATCTTTGCACTGGTCCTGAGGATGGGAGGGTTTGGACAGGTGAATCAGAGTGTGGGAAAGTGATGAAGAAAGGTAGAGAATAAGAAAGTACAGGGCAGATCCCAGGAAAGTTGAGTGATTTGAGGGACCAAAGACAACAGGGTGGGGCAGGTTTTGTGGTGGGAAGTGAGGGAATCAGATTGTGAAGAGCCTCAAATTCCACACTCCAGAGGTTGATTGTAACTGCTGTGGGGGCCTCCCCAGAGCCTTTGTGCAGGAGGAGGCAGTGGGAGTTTGTGTTTTCAGAATACGGGTGGCGCAGGAGCACGATCACAAACAGGACTGAGGTCCAGCCAGGTCGTCTTTTGCTCCTGACCTCTGCCATGTTTCCATCTGCACTGCCTTTGCACATGCTGCCCGCCTCCCTGCTCCTCCAGATTCTTTTATCAGATTCATATGATTGTATTTCTTTATTTCTAGTCATGTATCCCATTTTGTGATTATATATCTGTAATGTGATTCTTTGTATAATGCCTGTCTCTTTCAGCAAGTGCTGTGTAGTATCTGCTCACCATTATGTCCCCAGGGTGTAGTACCAGTGCTTGGTAAAGAGCAGGATACACACACACACACACACACACGAATGGGATTTAGTACAGCATTGTTTATAATAGTAAAAATTTGTAAATGACCCAAATACCTATCAATAAGAAAATAGTTAAATCATTGTACAGCTACTCTTTGGAATTCTGTGTAGCTGAAATAAACAATGAAGTAGAACTATATGTACTAATCTGGAAAGTCATTCATGATATATTTATTATGTTTTTTAAAAAGCAGATTACAAAATATTATGTATAGTGTAGTCCTATTTTATTAAAAAATATATAAAAGAAACAAACTTGCATGTATATATTGTAAGTGAACAGAGAAAATACCAGATGGTTATATATAATAATAAACTGTTAATAGCAGTTTATTTCTGAGTTGCAGAATCAAGGATCAATTTTTATTTCTTTTTATATCATTCGTTTGAAAAATGTAGCTTTTTTGTGCTATAAATTTCATTCTCTGCCCTCTTCACTTATCCATCCATTCATTCATTCAAGATATTTAATGAGCACCTCTGAGTCATACACTGTGCTAAGCAGTACATATATAACTATCGAACAAATTGCCCTTGAGTGACTAAACTGCTAGCTGGGGGTACAACCAAGAACATGGGCAGTTCATAATATAGTGTGATAAGTGTGACAGTGGGAAAAACTACAGCGTACCCTGGACAGACAATAGCCTGGATGGGGCAGGACAGAGAGGCTTCCTAGGTTTTTTCTTTCCTAAAGATGTTGCTTGAGTGCCTGCTGTGTGCAAAGCTTCTGGGCTGGTTTAAGCACAGTCCCTGTCCCCTAGGAACATATAAACTAATGTAGAAGGATGGTAGTGAGTGTGTAACGTATTGTGTCTTTTATTAGCATTAAATAACAGTACTGCACAGCATGTCAGATAATGACTTCAGATTGAACAGAAAGAGGGAGAGTGGCCTGGATTAACAGTGAGGAAACAGTTGGCCTCTAGGTAATTAAGAGTGGCTGTATTTTATTACCGCTAAGGATATCATTCCTCTGTAGACTGTACATGATCATTCTGAATAAATTTTGTCATCCCACCTTCCTGGTCCTTTTTACCATTCACTTTCTTTATTCTAAATGAAGGATCTCTTGGATTGCATTTTTGTTTTCAAAGAAAGTCTTTTAAATAGTTCACTAGATTTTTGTTAACGGTGGTAAAACAAAACAAAATAAAACTGGGTAGGAACACAGAGTGGGGCAGAGGAGGCCCCACACCTTCTAGCCTCAACACCGTGCACCTGGTCACCTTGGTGCTGAGACCCTGAGTGGCCTCACTTCACTCACACATACCTTTTTTGGTGTTTCAGTTGATAGACTATAAACCAGGAGTGTGAAAAGGAGATGATCTTAATGAGAATCTCAGGAGAGATACTCACAGGAAGCTTTGCCTACAGCTGCCATCCAGGCTCACCAGCCCTGGGCAGGAGCCAGCACAGAAGGCAAGCGGGGTAGGGCAGACCCAGGAGAAGCTGCATCCTATGAAAGCACAAAGCCATTCCAGAGTCGTGCTGCCCCTGGTGACTTCACTGATTAAATTGGATTTGCCATTCAGAATTGGCCACCTCTTAACTTTTCTGTCTACAGACCTGGTAGTCCTCGCTGGTCACAAAAAGCCCTGGCTCCCTGGCCCTGCTCTCAGCAGAGATTTAATAGCTTTGTTCTGCTGCAGTGAGGTTTCACGTTACTAAGACTTCATTATTATTACAAAACATGCAATGGAGCTTCATCATAAATAATTTAAAAACCCTGACAAAGAAAATGAGCTAAGCACATTCTGTGATCCAGCAAACTGATTTTCCCCCTGCATCACAGTCGTCTGTTAGCCTACTAATTCCCCAAACTCCATAATTAACAATGGGCAGCTCTGTTCTGCAGAGCATTACCTTTGTAATGGGGCAAAGGGCTGGGTTGGCTGGGTTCCAACCAGTCTCTCAAATAGGACTTCAGTGTGCTTCCCATTGTAATTAAGTATCATTGTAGTAACAGACATGTTTGGTCCTTAGTAATGTAGATTAACTTCTGGAAGACAAAACCCAGCTGCCTGCATGATATGTCTCATGTTGTCATTTCCTTCTTCTAAGACTAAAAGGAAGGGAACTGAAAAACTTTGAAGCTAGAAGGTCCACTATGTTCCAATGCACCTAGTAAATAATTGGGGGCATGAAATGAATAAAAATGGTTTGTATAATTGGGCTAGTTTCTTCATTGAGTTGATGGCCTGATAAAAAGGGGAAGGGACCATTCTAGATTAAAAATTAGAGGAGATAAGATGTAGTATGTGTCCCTTGTTTGGATCCTTATTTGAACAACAACAAAATTTAAAAAAAGACAATTTTTAGATAATCAGTGAAATTTGAGTATGGACCAGACAACATACCGAGAAATTATTCTTAGTTTTATTAGGCATGGCTATGACATTGTGGTTGTATAAGAAAATATCTGTATATTTTAGAGGTATGTATTGAAGCATGTAGAGGTGAAAGACATCTTTAGGACAAATGAGACTCGCTCTGAAATTCTTTAGCAAAAAAAAAAAAAATTAAAGGATAGAGTAAGTGAAGCAGATAGTATGGTATGGTAAAATCTCAATGATTGTTGAAGGGCTTATGGGGGTTCATTTTATCATTCTCTAAACTTTTTAAACTATGTTTATAGTTTTTCAGTGAGTATTTTTAAGTGACTGAGTTCTGAGTTCTTTAGAAGGAATAGCTACTGAGATTTGTTAAGTAATTTACAAGTGTTCCAGTTCAGCTTCTTTGGTTACAAATTTCTACTTTTAAAAATAGAATAATGGGTTAATTAGATAAACACTAATAAATTCCCCTGCCCCAAAATTTGTTTATCAGAGCTGTGAGCAGGTTTCCAACCAGCATGTCTCTCTTACCACTCTGTAACTAAACGCACAAATTTAGGTATTTTCTAATTTGGGAAATCTCTGTATTTTCCTTTTTCCAGTCTTCTTTGTTCCTTGTCATGTCTCACAAGGAGGAAAAGGGGGTGTCAAGAGCTGTATTCTTACCAAAAGGCTGTGCTGTCTTCTTCTGAGGACCTGAGATCCTGCAGGCCAAGGGGAGGTTCTCTTGGGAGTATCTCCACCTCCCCACTCAGCTCTGAGGCTTCCTCTAAACATCCATGTGGCCACAGTCAGTTCCCTGAATGTCAGGGAGCGACAGGCTGGTGCAGTGCTTAACACATAGTCAGATCCCCATCACCAAGATTTGGGTGTCAGCACCACCACTTGCCAGCTGTGGTCTTGGGAAGATCTGTTCCATTCTCTGTGCTTCACTTTCCTCCTCTGTTAACAGGGAATGATTGAAATAAACGGCTAACTTACAAGGTGAGGATTATTAAGTGAAATAACAGATGTGAAGAAATAACCCGAGTGCCTTGTACAAAGTAATACTCATAAATATTGTTACAGTTCTTCTTCATTCTTATTCTTTTTTTCAGTTTTGTGTTACTTTATTTTTTTAAAAAAAAACCACTTTATTAAGGTATAATTGACATTCTTCTTAAGTTTATTACATAAATAAACATTTCTGGAAAATAATACATGACCAATGAAAACAGCAATTGTTATTATTCTCACTATCTTACCACAAATAAGCAGTCCATTCAAAATTATTCTATTAAGTCAATGCATTATTAGCAATACTGCTTCTAACTATTTGTTTTTAAATGAAACCTTTAATTATATTTTAAGGGTACAGTAACACCCTGTCTATGTGGTACAGCTAACATAGAGAAATAGCATGAATGCTAGGGCATTCTGGAAAGAACAAGAGCTTAGAGACTAGACAAACCTAGACTGGAATGCTAGCTTTGTTACTTATTTGGCATGTTAGATCATTTCTCTAGGCCACATTTTCCTCAACTCTACAATGGTGGGACATAATGCCTAGTCTGAAGGGTTTGTTGTGGGGATTAGGAGAATGGTGAAGCCCTCATGCAGTGCCTGGTATGTGGGAGGCGTTCCAAAAATGTATCTGAGAAAATATATTTCGAGAGTTTAGCACAGTCCTGAGGTGAGAGCGGGGAAGAGAAGGTGTCAGACAAGACTGGGGCCCCTGTGAGGAGACCAGACCTCTGATGGATGCTGAGGTGGTGTGATCTAATAGCTCAGTTGCAAAGGCCTGATTTTCTTAAATTCCTCTAGAGGTTCCAAACAGACAAGAACCCATAAATTTACTTAAAGTTTGTGTTTTAAGTACTTGTATGACCTACTAGTTCACCTCTTTTCCTGAACTCTGTTGGAGTAGACTGAACTTTCTAAGCCTCGTTGATTGTCCATAAAGTGGGCAGTTTACCCTTATATAATTAGAAAGTGGATAGAACAGTAAAATCCTGTGACATTTCAATGGAGTTCTCTTGTACACAACATTCAAATATGCATATATTTCACTCATTTGTCCTTAATTTTACTCCTATTCAAGAGGTTAAGAAAAGCTTTGAAATGTTGTTCCTTTACAAAGCATGATATGGAGTTTTCTTTCTTTTCAAAATCTGTATTAGTAACTGGTTTCCAAAAGGGATCATTCAGTGTTGTTATTCTCCTCATAGATTCTTATCTATACCCCATAAATGAAGCATTATCTAAGTAAGAATGACTAGTTTATGTTTGATTTCCACATCAGTAATGCCACAAAGTAAAACTCAGGCTATGTTGATAGTCAGTAATGCTCTTCAGCTTTGGTTTTTAACAATACATTGCTTATGACTGTTGTTAAAAATCACTCTTTGCAATGCCAAGGGACTTCACATCTTTGAACGAACTGTGTTTGTGAAATTCACTTTTGTAAGATGAAACATCGTATCACTATGAACACTGTGCATGGAAATGGGCTTCGACCTAGAGAAAACCACTGTGGATGTGATAGAACTCAGCGTTGAACCCGTGAGAAATCCAAGACGATGTCCTTCTTTATGTGAATTCTGTATTTGATAATCAGTTGTAGTGGGTGTGGGCAGAGCCGTGAGCCTACTTAATGTATTTACATGGCACATGGAGTGGTAGAAGGTACCCGTGGCAGGCGAAGTGCTGCAGAGGGGTGGGGAGAGAGGAGGGTGGGTACTGACCATAGGGCTGGAAGGTTTAACTATAAAATGAGGGGAGAGCAGAGGCTTCAAGTGTGACAGATAACATTTTAGAGAGCTCAGGGGAGTCAAAATCCATTTACAAGGCTGGATTTAAGAGTCCCTAGATGCCAAAGAAGGACAAGTGAAACTAGAATCCACTATGCTTTAAAATAATAACATAACTTGGTGCTCAAGACTTATTAGCAAAAAACATAAAAAAAAAAAAAAGAGGAGGCTTTCTCGTTGCAGAATCTTGGCTTCTGAAAAAAGGCAGGATTTGGTGAAATTAGTATTTAAAGGTTATTTCTCATCTTGTTTCATGCCTGGGGCGATGACCTGGCTTCAAAGCTCTAGTTCAAAGAGGTTTGTCCACAAGAATCAGTTGCGCAGAGTCTAAAATGTGCTTGAAGTGGGGGGAAAAAGCTGAGATGCAAAAGAAAGGGAATTTTGGAATATGCTCTAACCCAATCACAACGGAAGAATGAACAGCAGTGCCCGGATTTGCGTGTTCTGTATTGCTGGTGTGGAGGCCTCAGTTAGAATAACTAGTATGCTTTTCACAGCTCTGACCTCACATAGCCAATAGGGGAAGCAAAGTGTATTCTTCCCATGGTTGAGGGCAGTGAGTGGGCCTCAGGGAAGCAGCAAAGGCAGGTCCTGAGGCTCGAGTGCTGGTGAAGGTGCACAGGTGGCATTCACATAGGGTAATATATTCATGTTCCTAGAGCGATGGCAGCATGTGCTGAGCCTTGCAAAATAAACACTAAATTTTCTCCCGAATGTATATGTTGGGGGCAAGGTGAGTAAATTATTATATTTTTAAGATTTAAAATTGAAATAATCATTTCCCTATCACCTACTCCCCCCCCCAAAACAACCTATTTTAGATAATGGAAATAATTCAACAAAAATATACAAAATCTATTTAAACTTGCAGAGAAAAGATAAGAACTGCTGCTACAAAAGCTAGTGAGAGGTGGAGAGAGAGAGAATGTGTGATGGGGCTGGCCACTGAGAATAGGCAAGATAAAAATAATTTAGTTGAGAATATGGATGAGGATAAATAAATGGCAAAATGGTTACAGGAAAAAAATCAAAATAAAGAAAACTAAAGCTGCTCATTTTTTCTAATGTGCTCACTTCAGTGCGTTTTATCTTTGAACGTTATGTTAATGAATTAGAAAGTTAAAGAAGCTCTGAAAGAAGGATAAATAAAGTAAGAAACAGATTATGGAAATTAAAAGAATTCTCTTCTTATACCATGACTTTGGAATGAGATATTCCCATCTGACCAGTCTCTGGGCAAATCATTCTAGTACAAAGATGTCAGCTCTTGTGAGAACGGAATGAGTATCCTGTTCAGTCTCCTCAGTGCATTTTTATTACTAGAGTGATGCTGTTTTATGAAATGTTTCTAATTCTCATATTTCTCAGTTCCCTCTATTTTCAGGATGAAATAAGAGCATTTAGGAAATGACTACTACTACAGCTTTCCTAGGCACAACTTAAGTAATGCCTTATGGCTTGGGCAAATTTATGAAGCCTCTTTCAGTAAAATCTCATGTTTCTTAGGGGTCTGATAGAGGGCCTGTGGAGGATTCTAGAAAGGAGTATGATATGCCTACCCAAATAACAAATGCAAAGATAGGTGCAAATAGGTAATTACATTGAGAACAGAATTATTATAGTATACATTAAAATTCAGATAAATTATTTCAAAATTTAAACCTTTTAAATACAAACTTTAATAAAAAACTAAAGAATAAAGTAGAAAACCTACAAACAAACCAACCAATATCTATTTGGAGGATTAGTTTTTATGTGTTTTGTAAACAAGTAGACAAAAGGAACAACTAATTTGTAGTTTTGCTTGTTTTCGTTCAGTATGTATGATTTGGTGTGTTAAAGAATTTCTGCATGCAAAATTAATACAAATTGACTTTGACTTTGATAGAAACATTTCCAGTAACTGGAAAATTATTCTAAAGATCAAGGCAAAAGCTCCAAAATGGGATGAAATGGCAATTTATTAAAATTTCTAGGCCATGGTAACTTAAAAGTTTGGGGGAAAAAAGCAACAAAAGAACAGGTATAGGGATAGTAATGCAATGGATTAGAAATAAACAGTGACTTATTCTGACAAAGAGAAGCAAACTAATTGAATACAGCAAGCAGGACTCATTAGAGACAATGATAATAAAGGGAAGAGAAAAAAGCAAAAACATTTCAGTCTAATATCCAGAGCCTAACATAGACAGCAAATTAGAAATGAACTTTCAGCATCACATGGAGGCTGGAAGGATCAACATTGTGTCAATAAGCACGGGGGTATTGATCTTTCTTTGAGAACATTCCGAAAATGTCCGGAATGCACATTTACAGATAAAGGCAAGATGCTAGAAACAGATCAGAAATAAATAAACATCTTTTTAAGAGATTAGGCAGGACTAAGGAATTTTCTGAAATGTTTAATGCAATAGGTATATCATGACTAAAGCGAAAGAATCAAAAATTGTTTGAGGTGTTTTTAAAAGATAATATATGGTGCTTCAAAGGAAACTCTGGGCATAAAAGATACAGAATGACAAAGAGGAGTTCAGACTAATGGGAAGAATGTGAAATTTTTCTGATTTTCTGATTTGATTCTAGACTTCATGCTGAAAATGGAATCTCTTTAGTATACTCCCTCATTCTCTACTCTGAGGGAGCAAATGGGTTTAGTGCTCTGATACCTCAGACACTTAAGGGACTCTGCTGGGCTAATTGTTAGTGAATAGTCCAGAGGCTCCCACTTTGCTGCTCTGATTTACAGGAATGATTATCTTCCTCATCTTTCTCATAAACCCAGCTTTTTTCTAAAAGCTGACGTTCTTCTCAACAAGTGTCCCACGTGCAGAATAAACAGATTCAGTATTGATTTTTCTAGATTAAAGTAGGTTTGTTTTTTTTTAAAGGCAAGCAGAATCCCAAGCACAGGATAACCCAAAATAAGTATTTTTAAGGTTTAAATGATAAAGGTGTGTATTAGGGTTGTGACACCGAATAGACGTTTAAAATGTTTTCACTCTTGCAGCTAACCACTTTCCCCTGGCCGTCTTTACCCCATCTCACACAGTAAAGTTGTTTATCTGAGCTATTATTACTCTACTTTCCTAATTAGATGAAGGCTAAGAGTTCCAGAAGTCACCCAAGAATTAGTATTCTAAAATCTGTATAGTAGGAGGAGGAATTATTACCAGTGATCTAGAATGGGGATTCACAAACCTTTAAATATCAGCACCTCTTTGTACTCTTAAAAGTTACTGTGGATCCCAATTTGTGCTTTTATTTATAGGGTTGATGTCTATTCATATTTACTTTATTAGAATTAAAATTGAGACTCCATGGAAACAAGTATATGCAAACACACATTCCATTATCTTTCAGAACGATGGCATCATCCTCACATAGCCTCTGGAAAACTCCACTGCACAGTCAGAATGTGAGCTATAAAGGCACAAAATGCCCTAGCGTTAGGGTGAAAGTAATCAGGCCTCCTGGAGCCTCTTCAAGGATTTCAGCAATCCCCAGAATGCCCAGATCACACTTTGAGAACTACTTATCTAGAATGATTGCTAAGAAATAGAATTATTCATGAACTAATACTTGGTTCATAGTAAGTCTTTAGTAAATGCTTATTGAGAGGGTATGGATGAAATGATAAAAGTCTGTAAAAGTACAACAGAAGCCCTGGAAAATAATATTAAGTGTGCATGTATGTATATAAAATATATAGGTTATATATAACATATATATTATAATATTTATTAATGAGTATATTAACATAACATCTAATATATATTAAGATTTATTATTGTTAAGAATATATATTATATGAAGAATAATACTATGAACATTCTACTTCAACTAATAGAAATATTCTCTGAATCTTAAGCTGTGGCTGATAGAAGCCAACTAACAGTGCACTCTAGCAAAATGTCCCCAATTTATCTGGTGTTCCTTATCTAGGTCAGGGGGCACAAAACTACATATAGAGCTGCAAAACTTCTTATTGTCTTTGGGGCAGATAGAAATTTAAGGAGTAAAAGCAAGCAAATAAACAATCTGAGGATTTATTTCAAGCCTAATTGTCTAGAGTTGGGCCCTAAAAACTATTTCTTCATTTTCTTTGATAAAGAAAGGCAAAAAAAAAAAGAAGTATCTATTTTGGTTTAAAAGTATAGACTGAAAGAATAGGTATATTTGCTTTAAGATCTTTACCTTGAAAAGTAAGAAATGAATCTTCAGTTTTTAGTAACATTGAGTATGTCTCCCAGTATTTGCTATATCATCAGCCAGAGCAAGCTCAACGCTATTTCCCAAACATGGGAGACCCCGTTCAGCTTTTCTAAGCAACTGCTTCTCCATTTTATTTATTTATTTATTTACTGAATGACTAAAGTGTTAAGCTTTATCCTTAGCTTCTGTCAGTGAGAGAGAAGGTTCACAGACTGGTAGCTTTTCTCCATAGCACTTTTTTATTGTTGTGATTATACAGCTGAAGACAATATTCAGTTCATAATAAAGTTTGTTTTACATTATTTACTCTTTCATTTGTCTTGTAAATGACAGAAATTTGAATGTCCCAACAACCAAAATCTTTCCTGCTAACCAGCCCCCTTTATTTTAAGCCAACAGAATTCATTTTTAAAAAGAATTCAAAACTTATTCCAGGAGTCTATAGGGCATTCTTTCTGAACTGTAGCAATTCATAATGCTCCCACTTTCTGGGGAGAAATGGTTAGAATATTAGAGATTAACCACTAAGATGCTTTTTCTTGAAGAATTTAGTCACTGCTAAAAAATTCAGTTTAATAAAGTTGTATAAATATATTTTCTGACAGTTTTCTCCAGATTTATTTAATTTTACAAATAAAAAAGGGCACTGCCTTTCTTTATAAATTCTGGGGACAATATATTAGAGCATTTTAATAGGCGACTAAATTATATTAAAATTTTAAACCTTGAGGGGAAGAATTTTATGTTCTTTTAATATCAGCATTTATTGGATTTGAATCTAATTTCAACAAAAGACGTATTGTCATGATGGTGACACTTTTTTGGTCCTTGTTCTTTTTTTCTCTTGCAGTTGTCTTTCACTCTTTAAAATTTTTTTTTCTTTAAATTTTTTATTTTGTTTATTTTTATTATTAAAAAATTTTTAAATTATTTTCCTTAACTGCCACATAGAAGGATCTTTTCACTCTTATTTTTTTAAAAAATACCAGTTTTAGGAAAATGTAAACTGTCCAAAATGATGAGTGAATTTGGAAAGGGGCTTTTTCATTCCTGTTCAGACAACCACCTCCAGTTTGGGGGACTGGTTATTTTCTTTTTTTTTTTTT
>VBSM01003204.1:64002384-64024943 GCA_008086735.1 Cheirogaleus medius | reverse complement strand
GGTCCACACCTTATTCACCATTATGGAAAATTTCGCTTTTGTTGCAACTTGCTTCACTCATTGTTTCCTTTCATACATTAAATTTTTTCCCCACGTGAAAATAAGCCCCCTTTTGCTTTCCTAATCATTTGCCTTTTCTCTTCCTCTGCAATACAACAGAGCAGAGAATTTGGGCAAGATGGCCAGCAGGCTGATTAGAGACAGCTGGTGCATCATGGTCCTAAAGGCAGCTGGCTCTATGGGCAGATTGGATGAGAAAAAGGCTTCACACCCCCACAGGGACTTGCCAGAAGCAAGTGCTGGAGGAATCACCTACACCACTTCACGGAGGGAATCGTTTTTTCCTCTCCCAGTTCCAACCCTGAGAGTGTTTCTGAAGCTTCAGAAATATTAGTAGCTTTGAGCATGTTGGTGGGCTGGCTGGCTCTGTTTGGCAGTTGTTGCATGGTTTGCTTCTCACCGAGAGCAGCTACGCATTCAGAGATTTTATCTGCAGTTAGAGAAGCCTTCCTCTACGTCTGTTTTGAGAACATATTGTTTGGTCAAAGACATCTTCTTGTCTTCAGTTAAAACCATTTTCCTGAACTACCAAAATCTTGAGAAGAATTTGAGAGCCTCTGAAAGGATTAAACAAACTTGGTAGTTTTTATCTCATGAGTTATCTTAACTACCTTGGTGGGGGATGGGTAGGGAGCAGGGCCTGGACAGTTTGGGGTTGGAGGGATGTAGGCAGCAAAGATGGGGCTGTGGCCGCATAGACTGGAGCCCATTTGCCTCAGACACTGAAGACTCTGTTCATACTCTGGTCCACAGGTGGTCCTGAGACTCAGTGCAGAAGCAGGTGTAAAACAAAAGCTTTGAGAAAAACAGTTCTTTTTTCCCTGTGAGAAGCAACCACTATTCCTCAGCCTATCTAGAAAAGCACTCGACCTTGATTCTTTGTTTCTTCTTTCTGAACCAGGCAGTGAGAATACAGGTGAATGAGGTGTGTAGGTGTTTTCAATGCTGCTGAAACCATGCTGAGACTCCCATATTACAGGAGCAAGATGTTGCTTCTCCAGCTGCTAGGAGAGGCTAGGCTAGCTGGGAGCACATTGTGGAGAGAGTTAGGACAAAGACTGTGTTACTATAGTGAGAGATGAATAGATGGGGACATTAACTGTATTTCAGTTGACTGATGGAACATGTCCCTACTTCTTATATTTCCAGCTACTATGTTTTCCCAGTCACTTAAACATCTTAATTTATTTTACTGATCATCTCTGTTCTTTTATAAGATGGTTTCTTGGGTTACTAGGATGCGAACTGAAGTGTTTGCATTTTGATTTCAAGAATTTGCTGCTTTTTTTTCCCCCAGAAGGATGCTAACTCTGTTAATCATGCCTTTGATAGATGTATATGGTGAGAACAATAGACTTAGTCCTGTGAAAATCATGAATAAGTTAAACACTCAGTTTCATTCTGAATCAGCGTCGTATTCCTATGTATCTCATTTGTACAAGGGCACTTTAAAATAGTTTTTATTTATTATAAAAATAATTTTTAAAAATATAGACAAGTAAAAAAGAAAAAAATTCATCAGTGTCACTTCCCGATAGGCTTATGATGAATATTTCTGAAATAGTATTCTTCCAATCTTTTTTCCTACACTTTTCCTCTCTCTCACCAAAAATTAGATCTCAGCATATCATTTTTGTGAACCTCCTTGTAAATACCTTTCTATGCCATTTGACTGTATTCTCTAGTCCTGTGGTAGTAGCTGTGGACTTTCTCATTGTATGGCTGTAAACAGCTTGCATAATCAACCCAGGTTGTTGGACATTTCAGCTGTTTCTAGTTGTTCATTAATATAAGCAATGCTGCAGTGAAATTCTTGAAAGCCTTTTTACACTTGCCTGGTTGCAACCTTTAGATAAATTCCTAGAACTATGATTTGCAGGTCAAAGCTTTTGCCAAACTGCCTCCAGGGTGACTTATTTTTTCAGGATTCTGGGATCATTTAAATATAAAATCTGGAACAGCAATTCTCATCTCTCATTTTGTGTATCTTTTTTTCAACATTTGGGGAAAGAGAAAAGAACCTCACATCAATTCACATCTCAGTGGGGTCTGTTTTTCATAAAATTATGTGCAAAGACATTTCAGGAAACACATAATACCATTTAAAAGAATTCTTGGTAACTGATTCAGTCAGCAGCAGTTTTCAGAGCTTTTGAATTCTCTGTGCACCTTTGGTTGGTGTCTGTGAAAACTCTGTGGAAGGTAATAATTGGGCAGAACACAGGCTGTGACTAAAAGGGTCAGCCAGCTGTTCCATCTGTTAAAAAATAATCAGCCAAAGGGACACTGTTCATTTATTCACCAAAGAGCTTTTGAGCCCCTGCTACATGCCAGGCAGTGTTTGGGGTTCTTGAGATACATCAGTAAACAAACCAGACAGTGGCCCCTTGCCCTTATGCAGCTGACATTATGGTGTGTATCTGCATAGGTGTGCATGTATGAGGAGGTATAGACAATAAATAATAAGCACAGCAATTTACATAGTGAGTTAGAAAAAATCCAAGTTATGGGAATAAAATAGTAGTGTAAGGGAGATGGGGCATATTGTGCAGAATGAAGTAAAATGTCACCTCCAGCAGGGAAGGTAGGGAGCATGCTGACTCACATGGTGGGCCTGGCAGGGACATGCCATGGTCCAGGACTGCAAGGTGACTTTCTTGGTATTCAAGCTGTTTTTGCATACCCATAAGAACAAACCCAGAATGTATCCAGCCTCAGTTCCTACCTTGCTCATGTCCTCCAAAGCTCTGTCTTCAGCCACAAACCTGCCGTGCAGGGGCAGACCCTGGGAAGCACGTTTTTCATGCAACGGAAAGTACAAAACATACTTCATACACACCTGTATCAGATAAACTAACCGAAGATGAACTGGTCCCAGAGGGAACAAAATGCTCTCCATAATGCCAATCCTTTGTCACACTCAGCTAAATAAAATGTGGGAAACTATATGAAATTAATGAAGTAGGCTTTCTAAAATGAAAATATGGTCCAGTGAACTATAGATTTATTGGTGGTTATCTGAACTGAGAGAAGGTATAAATAATTCCATTTGGAGTTCAGTGGAACAATAAAAATTGTGATGCATCCATAAATGCTGAAGGATCAGCTGGGACATCTTTCTGAAGTCTCTGGTGTTTTATAGTGAAGGAAACTGAGGCCCACGCAGTTTGGGGATGTGTCTCCAAGCTGGCATGAACCAGCTTTTTGTCACGGCAGTTCTCTCCCTGGACCACGGTTTCCGTCAAGCTTCCTTGTTCATTTGAGGGGCTGATTGATGAATACATTTCTAAATGCCATCAATTATGAGATAATTTCCTATCACCTTTCCTTAAAGTGGTAATAGATTTTCTCCTCTGTGATGTGCTGTGTGGCACACTTGGACACTAAACAAATTACTGAACTTTTGTGTTTTTCTTGAAGGAAAATGTAATGCACACATAATGAAAACCAGACAAGGGCCTGTAAAATACAGCTGACTGGGATCTTTTTTCAAGTCCAGTCACATATCAGAACTCAAAGAGTAGACTTTACCTTTAACCTCAGTGAACTGGTTAGATGAAATTTTGCAGATCTGGTCTGATTTATTTATAGTCACAACCTAAATCTTTCTGTTGAATCTCATGCTATCATATCTGCCCTTCAAGTAGCAACTTTGCAAGAATACATTTTTTTATTAATAAAGTCACTAAGTATAATTTCTAAAATATTGTAGGCCTGATCTACAAGTATTTATTAGATATTAAGTAGTTGTTTATCTGGAAAATAATCATCAAAGCTAGAATTTGCCCTTGTAGTAAGCATGAACAGGTACTACTCATGTATCTAGGAAGAATAATCCATCATTCAGTAAGAACAATTTCAGGATAACTTGACACAAAATTTTTTTAAAAATAGTGATTTTTAGAATTTTAGTTAAAACTGTATTTTCAAGATTTTTCAGATGCTCTTAGTTTGTCATTACTTTTCAGGCTTATCGTTTTCTTCATCTTAAATTAAAAATTTACCCCCCAATTTTTATAGTCTTTAAAATATCTATCTCAGATATTTAGTTTAATAGCACCAAAATGCATCTTAATTCTTACATGCCCCTCCTTTTTTCAGGAGTTTTATTATCTGCTTTCTTTAAGTCCTTATAATTAGAGGTTGAAAAGTGACTCTGGCAAAGGCAAGGAAATCAACATATGAGGTGCATTTTATGGCCCAGGAAGTTGCTAGTGGTTTATACACAGAGCATTTAAGTTTCAAAAATCCTATCCAGGAGATGTTACGATCCCCATTTTAGAGATGATGAATCCAGCCCAAGAAGCTGAAATTGCCCGAGTCACACAGTATGTGAGGCACAGAGGTGGCATCCAAACCTCAGCTATTTTAAATTAAAAGCACACAATTTTTCAGTCTTCCCCTTCTCCTCCCCTTTCTGCCATTACCCTATGCCATTTTCCCTAGATTGAGTTTAAATTTCTAGTTGGATTGTAGGATTTTGTGTTTGAAAGAGTTTCCACAAAAAAACAAAAAAAAATTGCTCCACTGATTTGCATAATTCCTACCAGAGAACCAGAATTCTTTTCATGTAATACTCCTGGGAACTGGCAGTCAGGGTAGAGACTAAACAAAAACAATCATATTTATTGAACATAACATATTGAACATATTGTTCTAAAAACTGTACTAGGGTGGAAATGGGACCGTCCCTGCTGTGTCTTCATGCAACACCCAGGCTAGAGGGACAAGATAATTACAAGTGTGGCCAACAGGTAAAAGGGAAAGTAAATAGTATATGGGAGAGGGTTAGAAATGAAACTTTCGTCAGTGGGATGGACTGAAAATTCACTGGGAATTCAAGGATGGGAGTAGTTATGACAAACTTGTTGGAGGAAGTAGAACTTGAACTGCTAGGCCATAAATAAAGAATTACAATAACTAGGAGAAATGGGCATTGCAGATGGGCCTCTGTTGTTTGCAATGCAGTCTAAATCCATTTTCTCTTGCCCTTATCTCAATGAAAATGCGTCATTCCTGTTAACTAAAAAGAGATCATACTATTCAATCAAATTCTTATGAATTTATTTTAAGTACATAATGAAATCATCATAGTTTTATATGAAAATTAGTAACTAAAGCAGGTTATAGTAATTGTTATCACATCCCTCCTTAAATAACAAGTGTCATTTTGGAGGAAGATACACATTTATTTTACCCACTTATATTTTTTCCCACTTGTTAGAGTACCCTAATTTGAAAAATAATACAGCAGTCGCCCATCAAATGTATGGAATCCATGCTTGAAAATATATTAACTTGTCAGCTGGCAATTCAGCTCCAAGTTTCAAGTGTCCCTTGAAAAGAACTGATGTGATGGGTTTTTACATATTCTCATCACATGGGATGTCGAAGGAGCTATTTCTGCTTCTGATACTGTTGTACCTGGTATTTATGATGCTAGAACAAATTCCATGAAAAGCCAGTAATAATAATAACCTTTATAATGACAGTTTTTATGACATGAAATAGGGAATATAAATTAATTATATGAGAGCATAGAATATTTGGCTATTCTTTGGGGAGAAGTGGTCTGGAAGACAAACATTTAGAAGCATTGTTAGGTATAGAAAAATGTTACGGGGTAATTGCAGCTGCCCATTCATTCACAGGACATTCTAATCATTGGGAATGTCAGTATTGAAAATGGTTAATCTCAAGTGCTTACAAATATGAGTTTTTTGGCTAGTGTGTTGAAAATCAATTTAGCTAAAAGAATTTATTACATTTAATTTATGATGTAATAATACACATGAACATCTATTTTAATTGATTTTTCCTCAGTTACTCTGTGTGGAGACTTTTGGTCTTTTAAGGTTCTATTTTGTGGTTAAGAGGTAATGAAAGTCAAGTTAAGGGTATTGCTGTTGTAGATAGCTCCCACTCCTACAGCCCTCCACTGTTTTTAATTGCTTTCCCAGAGCCTGAAATTGAAGTCAGCCCTCTGATTTATTGCTGAGTGACCTGGGGCAAGTCCCACTTTCTTCTTCTGCAAAATAGAGTTACTAATAATGCTTACCATATAGGGTTATTGGGAAGCTCAAAGAGATAAGGATCAAATAAGCACTAATATCCAGTGCTTAGCATAATGCCTAGCACCTAGGAGACAAATCCTTTAATAAACATTGGCTGAAAACAGTGGGTTTAGGGCAATCCCATAAAGGAGATATGTTTGCTTATCTTTATTTTAGAGTTACACCACCAGCAGCAGCAGCAATTATAATAGGTCCCTTTTATTGAGCAGGTGAAGTGCCATGTGCTCTGTGTACATTGCTGTATTTCATTTGCTCTCTACAAGCACTGTAAAACGGAAGTTTGTTGTCATTCTGTGAAACAGAGTGATTAAGCAAGTTGCCTAAACTCTCCCAGATGAGGGTGTAGTATCAGGGGTCCTCAGACTTTTTAAACAGGGGGCCAGTTCACTGTCCCTCAGACCGTTGGAGGGCTGGACTACAGTTTAAAAAAAAAAAACTATGAACAAATTCCTATGCACACTGCACATATCTTATTTTGAAGTAAAAAAACAAAACGGGCAAAAACACCCGACAGGCCGGATCAATGTCCTCGGCGGGCTGCATGTGGCCCGCGGGCCATAGTTTGAGGACCCCTGGTAGTTGGTGCTAGAAAGTTAACCCAGGCCAGACAGAAAAGCTCTCATTCTCCATCAGTAGGTCATATTGCTGCCCACAGGAACAAGAGCTCTGCATTCTGTCCTGTTCCCCTAGGGAAGGAAACCAGACACCTCTTCCTAGGGGACCCAGAGGAGGAGTGTGCCTTCTGTGCCTGAGCTCGTTGGAGCCCGTTCGCTTTCTGCTTCAGGGGCTATTTATTTAAAGATCAAGAGTTATATTTTATGTTTATTGGGAGGTATATGTGGTAAATGATATTTGTTTTTTATTTATAGTCTTGATAGAAGGTGTCTTTTAAAATATGAAGTAAATTATATTTCTGGTGGCATGCAAATGTGGCAGAAAGTTGTGCAGATGATATGTGGATTTTGGGAAATTCTGCATATCATGCACCTCTCTATATGTAGGTTTCTCTCATTATTTTCTTCCTCTTTCAGCTTAATTCTACTCTCTCCTCCACCTCCCAAAACTAGCAATGATGAGTTAAACTAGTTATTCCGATCATGGTGTAGGCAGTGGGTCGGGGTGGGGGTGGGAATTAAGGTTATTTTATTATATTTGACTTCCATGAACCTCTGCTGTCCAGCAAGGTCTTACTGTTATATATCACTGACTTTGAGAAGTTCCCACTGTGCGCATGATTGAAGTATAAAGGGATGCCTTCAGCATTGTGGTTTTGCTATTCTCCTAATTACCAGGAAACGGGGGCTAGTTCATGAGCTCAGTTTCTGAAGCTCTTTATTGGCATTAAACTTGGCTCTGATCTATGAAAGTGGACATTCTCCAAAGCATTTCCCCATTCTTGAGAGCTCCATGGAGATCATATTTGCGGGAAGCAAATCCATAAAGTCATTAGCAGATGAGAAGATGGACCTGCCTGTGGTGAACACCCAGGCTTTCAACCTAATAGCTTGTCCACCTGGCTGGTGGCTCTTGCCAAAGATCTTTGGGGACAGCACAGTGGACTCTTTCTGAGCCTGGTAGAAAGTTAAAATACATTTATGTTTGTACTTATTCTAAAGGCAAAGATGTGGGTTAACGTAACCCCTTGCCCTTTGACTAAAGATGTTCACATAGGCTGTGTAGAGGATTTAATTTCTAACAAAAACTAAGCTGTTTAATTTCTAACAGCTGGTTACCCTGTACCCTAATAGTTCTAGGATGCAGGGTAACAGGCTGACCATTTTTAGATTTGAGGAGTGTGGGGGAAGTTAGTTACCTGAAGCAACAGTGAAGTCACCTCTTACACTCTCCCTTGCAGCTTGCATGCTATTTACTGAAGCCTAACCAGAGAATTTGTTTTTTGGATAATATCAGTGGGTCAAATAAATCACACTGAACCAGATTGGAGAGGTGGGAGATTCCTCACTATCTCACGCTCCCTTGCCTCCCTTCGGTCATAAGCTTTTCTTCATCTGAGAGGGTTATTTTGAACTTTAGATGAGTTGCTTAGCCCAGCCACCATGAATGTAAGCAGAAGTGCTTACCAAAGTTCAAGGGTCTTTAGGGACATGGGGAAAGACCCTGGCCCCAAAGGGTCTCTCTAGACTTTTTGAAATGACCAGTTCCTTTCTTTTGAAGTTTCTGGTATTGAATTTTATCTGCATGTTCTTAGACTAGTGGGTTAAAATGGAATAGATTGAGAAGAGGTGGGAGACAGGAGGAGGTGGAAGGAACCTGGCCCACTGCCCCAGGAGTTCATGCTTAGGCCAGAAATAGATAGGAGGTTTCAGAGAAGGAAACAGGACTGGGAAGAAAGACTCATTTTGCTTTCTTCATGGGCTCACCTAAGTAAGTCCGAGCCTGACATTCGCATGATGTGCCCATTGCAGCCTGGCAGTTTTACATACTTAAGAAAAAGGAATGGCAGAAGGCTTTAAGTATATTAGGGAGAGCCACCATGACTGGGAAATCTGAACGCAAGTGCAATAGATGTTTTGTTTATGTCTTTAACTTACTTACTGCCTGGGCACGGCTGCTTTGGGATCTCTTGCATCCACTTGCTTCCTGGCCCAGAAGCAGTGCTGTGGCCAGCTTTCACTGTCTTCCTCCAGACATCATTCCTTCTTCCCTGGCTCCCTCCTCCAAGTCCTTCCTACCCCTTCCTTATTGTTATGTCTCAGGAAATACCACCGAAACGAAAATACCTGCCAACAAACTCCTAAATACATTATTTGCAGTAACAGAAGAACAGCTTAGTGATTGAATTCCTGTATATGCTTTGATTTGGGGTAAAATTTTCAACACCTAGGAACACTGAAAATAAATATGAAATAAAGAGACATCTTTGGCATCATCCCCGTTAGAGAATACATAAGCATTTATTTCCCTTAGGGTAAAGTCAAGACTCAAAAAGGATAATAGATGTTATAAGATTCATTTCTTTTTTGTGCCCAGCCACTAAGTAGGTATCAGCTGTTACACCTTGCATGAGCAGAGATATTTCCTTGTGCTGGCAAACATCTGTTTACCACGATTATTGCAATCCTGTTTCTGTTCTTCAACTAGCTTTAGCTAAGTGGGGTGTTTGAGTGTTGTAACATCCTCAGGATTAGACCCCAGGGGATGAATACAAAACCTTATTGTATTGTACTTTCCAGTGCATTCTTCCTTCCAGCAAAGCAAATTTGCTTGCTGTAGCCTCCCTCCAGTTCCTTTGTGGGAACATTCTCATGACCTGGAATATCCTCTTACTCTCCTCCAAGCCAGATCTTCCTTCTGCCAGACTCCACCTTGGACTTCCTGTTCTTTTCTCATTGGTCTTGCCCCTGCGAGAGTGCACTATCAGTTTGCAAAGCCTTTAGGTATATTTTGCTGGTTTCCATGTATACATAAGCCCCTTCCATTTGTGTGTGCATTATACCTGTATGGAGGCTAGTATTCCATTAAAAATACAGAAACAGGAGTCAGAAACCTTGAGGTCTGTGTGTATGACCTTGGGCATTGTCTCCATTTCTCTGGGCTTCAGTGTCCACATCTATGAGATGGAGGGTAATCTCTTCCGTGCCAGTCAGACACATTTGTGGTCAAGAACTAAACGTGCTGAAATGTGTTAAAATGTGATTTGTAATCTGCATCTCTTATGAAATACATGTTTGTATTATGAGTTTCCTGAAGTCAGGAACAATTTCTTATACAGTAGAGCTGTGTCATATGCACATTTCACATTTGGTGATTTTGATTTACACAATGTGTTCCCTCTGAAGCTGAACCTTGGCTTCCATTGCTCCAGGGAAGGGAAAGCTAGAACTGAAATGCTAACAGAAACAAAAGAAATGATTGTTTTTTGGCTTTTAAGCTTCTAAGAACTCAGATCCTAGCAGTTTAATGGTAATTCAACAGTGATTTTAGGAATTTTCACATGTAATTTTGACCATATGTAATTTTTAAGTGCTGACTTTATAGCCAAATCATAGTGTGTTTGCATCACACATCATATAATTCCAATTACTTAGCTCAGGGCTGAATAGATGCTCAAGAAATATTGATTAGTATATAATATAATATGGTAGGAAGTTATAAGACTTTGACAAACAAGTAATAACATTTTCTATTCAAGAAAATTTGGATACAACAGGCTACCTTTCATTTGATTTGGAGAAACTACTAAAACCCATTCCTTATTAGCTTTGGAATAAAATAAAACTTTGACTTCAGTGTACATGAGATAATAATTTACAGAATAGCAGTGTTTAGTCCAAAGTTTCAGTCTCCATCCTTACCCTCTCACATATGGCCATTTATGGAAACAACCTCCCCGCCCCACCCACCACCAAATGCTGCTAAGATGGTCAAAAACATCTCAAGTTGTCTTATAGGAGGAATTTTCTCTTATGGTACTGGTCTCTGGTGTTAAAGAACCATAGGTTTCATATTTGTCCACTCAGATAATAAAACTCTGCAATTCTGTTGTAGATCAGAAAATGAGTGATATTTTTATAGCACACTTGAAACAAGTGACAAGTCCTTGTCACTCCATCTGGGAGCTGCTGGTGGAGTCAGAACTTGGGAGCAGAGCAAGGTGAGGGTATTGAGAGACAAACCACCAAGAGGCTGTGGTGGTTAAATAGCTTGCCTTTGAAAAAGATATTAAAAGGGATCAGAAAAGCCCACGGCTGTTGAAGACCTCTCTGAGATTTCATAACAGATCTTCCCACCCTCCTACCCCTAAAAATCAAAACACAAACTGTTTGTGATTTAAAGAAGCAAGGAGAAATTTAAGCCAATCTGGGTGTTTTGAAAATGATTTTTTCTCCGTTCTACATTTAATCTATCTCACTTGAGCAGACCACTGGGCTGGCTACTCTCATCCCTGGTTCTTAAGTATAGTATTAGTGATGAGTAGTGGTTGTGATCTGGGAAGAGAATAGTGCTGGGTAGAGGACTGTAATTCTCTTCTGGGGGACGCAGAGGACTGTATCTTAAGAAGAGGTAATGATATCAGAAGAAAAAAGAAACTGAATTGTCTTTTGTCAGCTAATTTTTAGTTCTTTAGCTACCATGTATGACCTATAATATGGTTTATGTTGTAGGCAGTATCATTAACTAAGCTTTAAAAATTTTTGTTAATTAACTTTATTTGAGATATGATTTACATTCAATGAAATGTTTCCATTTCCGATGTCCAGAGTGAGATGTTATGACAAATGTACATACAGTGCAACCACCAATGTTTTAGAAATGGAAATTATTTCTATAATCCTAAAAAAGTTCCTGTCATTGCAGTTAGTCTCCCATCTCATGGCAACTAATTTTCTGTTTTCTGTGACTATAGATGCATTTGCCTGTTCTCAGATTCCATAGGAATGGAATCTTAAATTTGTATGATTTGTGTCTACACACACAACATAATGTTTTTGAGGTTTTTTAATGTGCTTGCGTGCATCAGTAATTTGTTTTCTTTTTTTCATTGCTTAATAGTATTCAATTTGGGATGTATCACAGTTTATCCATTCAGCTCTTGGTGGACATTTGGATTATTATATTTTTTGTTTTTGACAGAGCAAGTATTTATCTCAAGGGGAACATGGCTGGGGTAAGGCCTAGCCCTTGGTAGATAAAAAAGCTAGCATGAAAAAAGGCATCAAACTTTCTGGGAGCTTCAAACTTCTTCCCTAACCTCATTTATATGTAACAAATATGTTTATCGATGTCTCATAAGTAAATTATCCCCAAAGAAAATTACTTAAAAATTCCCCATTAGCTGAGAAAGCTCCCATAGCTTCTTTGATGCAGAAGATCATTTTTTATCCTAGTTTTAAATACTGTCAAATCAGCATAGTAATAATTCAGTAATTTAGAATTATTGAAAAGAATCAAGCGATAGAGGGAAGTAGTTATTTGTCCTGTTCTTCTAGCTATGTTTCTGATTATAGGTGCTTCAAAGACCTCAAAGACAAAGTTCTTGCTATGAAAACACTACTTAGAAGAGAATCTATCTCTATATACATGAAGATATATAAATTATAAATTTTTTACCCACACACATCTATCACATTAAAAATTTTAAACATTATCACAGTTCTCTGTAACTTGCATGGCCAGAAAAGGCTAGTGGCAAAGGGGACCCTGTGTCAGGCCTTAAGGAATGGGGGCAGAAAGGGCATTCCTGGAAGGGGATGGGATTGGGCACAAGCAGGGCAGTGAGGACCATTTAGAGGAGTCTGGATCATGGCCATGTGGAGGGGTAGTGGATCATAAATTATACAGATAGGAAGTGGCCAAATTAAGGAACATTTTATAGGAAGCATTGTGAAGTTTAGATTTTATCCTAGAAGCATTTGAGAGCAGCTGTGAATGTTTTAGCAGGGCAGTGATGTCGTTTGAGTAGTATTTAAGAAGATTTAATTCTTGTCTTCATTTCTACATTAAATGTAGCAAATATGGTCATTTACCAAATTCAGATAACTAAATTATTTCAAGAGATAATAATTCAAAATTTTGCATAAGCTGATTACATTTATTTAACCTTCTTAACCCAAAAGATTGTTTTCTTATACATCTAGTCTTCTTTTATAAATATTTTATATGTCCCTGAAATGCTGTGATAAACACAGGAAACCAGGAGTTGTTCATTTTATCACTCTTCCCCTGGTGTTTTCTCCTTAAGCACTGGGTTTGGGGCTAGTTATTTCCACTGAAATGGAAATGATTTAACATTGAAGAAGAGTAGAAAATATAATTTTCTGATTTCATTTAATCAGACATGTCCTACAGATTAGACAGCTAAATTCCCTCTCCAGAATGTCAATTCTATTTTTTTCCTATTGAAATGATGATAAAATGAATAATTACATAATTAGTTTATTTAGAAATAAAATTTTACAGCAATAAATATTGACAAAGACAGTTGAAAATAATGTTCATAATATGAAATATATGGACTGAGTCCATGAACACAGCTTGTCTCCTGGTATTTAGCATTCATATTTCTCAAAGCTAATATTGTATATTTAAAGCTAATTTGGGGAAATGTCATCATTCAAGAAGAAATTTAATAAACTGTTTCCTTATTAAAGGAAAGTCTATTAAACTATGCTACAAATCATGAAGTATCCTCTAATTTATGATTCATAAAGTTTGGTCTGTTTCAATGAGGGCTGACTTTTTGTTTGAAAAACATTATTGTAGATGTACAAAATGTGACCATCAACATTGAACACCAAGAATGTTTGGTTTGGGCAGAGTAGGTTATTTTGAAAAGCATAGCCATTTGCTATTATTTCTATTACTAAGTATATGTCTGTTGTTTCATATGCACAAAGGAATGATATATTCATATATGCAATGATATATATATATATCATTATATCAAGTATATCCTGATATATGCCGATACTTTTTCTTATTGTATCTATGACAAGAGGTCAGCGTATGTAACTCTTGACCACCCTTAAGCAAAACTGGCTCTAATGAGGTCTGAGAGGGCTGATATCTATGCTTGGGTGTTGGTAGGTTTTGCATTGACTTACATTGCAAAGCTAAATTATTGGTTAGGGTTGATAAGTGATTAAAGCCCATAGCCTATTTGAATTCTTCCAGAGGGGCTTCATGATGATGGGACCTTTGAAAAGTTTTATTATTGCATGTCCTTTTAGACCTGTCTCTAGTTCTCTTCCATAATACTGTGGTTAGAAATAATCTAAATTGGATGAGCCAGTTCATAGAGAAGAATACAGTTGAGAGTCAAAATTGTTTTCCTGTCTGTGTGCACCTGCATGTGATGCTTCCACACCTAGCTATTGTTGCTCTTCCTCCCATTCACAAAGGAAAACTGCCTTTGTCCTCCTGAGGGCTACCTGGAGACAGATTCACACCATGGGTTTGAGCCCATGCCCTCCTTCTTCTTGACTTTGCTTCATTTGCACACTTTTGGGTTTGTTTCAGGTGAATATATAATCTTAATAAGTTATGATTTGACTGTAACATTTTAAATCAATCATTTAATTAATAATGTTTTATTAAGACCCTACCATGTGTCTGGGTCACAGCTCTGGTCCTTATTGGTGATCTTTGTTTTTCTGTTTGTACTCAGCCTTGATCTAAAAGGGATTTTAAATGTTTTACAAGGAACAAAACAATGTAAGTTGGAAGTAGTTTAGAAAAGGAAAAGACTGTATTTGTAATATACAAGGGGGTTTGGAATCTGGTGCAGGCTTCTGTGGAATTTTCCATTTAGTTAAAGGAATATAAACATAGTTAAAGCAACAGAAAAAATCTTTTTGTGTTGATTGACACTGAGTGTTCTCTGAGTGTGTAGGAGAGTTTCTTGGGGGGGCTGGGATGCTCAAGCAAAGTTATACAGAAGTGGTGGAGTTTGAGCTGGGTCTTGAAGTGAGGGGTGGAGAGGATGATAAAAGGTTGAAAGGTTGATGTCTGCACAGGTGAGAATTATAGGAAGGATATTCAGAACATACTCTGTTTTACTAAAGGAGCTCTGTTTTCAACTGGTACATTCTTCAAGTTCAGTAACTATGTGTTTTAAAATTCATTATAGATAACATCTTTTAATTCTCAGTTTAAGATGCAAAGCATGAATATATTTCTTTAAATATAGTACATTAACTAACTTTAGAAAATAATAGACTCCTGGGCATGGTGGCTCACGCCTATAATCCTAGCAGTTTGGGAGGCTGAAGTGGGAGGATCTCCTGGGGCTACAAGTTTGAGACCATCCTGGGCAACATAGGGAGACCCCATCTCTATAAAAAATAAAAAATTATCTGGGCGTGGTGGCTTGCACCTGTAGTCCTAGCTACTTGAGAGGCAGGATGATCACTTGAGCCTAGGAGTTTAAAGCTGCAGTGAGCTATGATCTCACTACTGCACTCCAAAAGAAGAAAGAAAGAAAAAGAAAAGAATAAACTCTAGATGACTACTACTATCTTTCTATAAAAAACACAACTTTATATGTCTCCATTTTAATTTAGACAAAATATTGACTAAATATTATATCAGCTAATTTCTAAACTTACATTCATTTTCAACTCAATACAGTGATGTTTAATTTACATTTTAAGAATTACTCAGTCTTTATTTTTATATTCTTTTTATAACTCATTGCTGTATGCATCTATGAAGTTAGTGTGTGAAATTTTTAGAGAAGTACTCCTGATTGGGTTATTTCATCCATCAATATGATTAGTATATATACAACTGATAATTTGACAGTTTGCTCAATCTGTAAAAACTGACAAGATATCACAAATAACCTTCTTGGCTGTGACGATGTGGTTTAATTTTTATTTTTTTAAATCACTGCCCAGCTTGGTTTTATCAGCTGGTGGTAAATAATAATTATTATGAAGCAGAATTTATTAAGTATGGTTATTCCTTCCCCTTCTAAGTATGTTAGAATCAAACACAATTGTCTATACCCCCGCTGAACCTCATGTAAACTTCTAATATAGTAACTTTCACAGTTTAATATATATTCCTCTTCTAAACAGTAAGCCCTTCAAGGGTAGGAATAGGTATCTTAATCATCATTTTATTCACAGCACCTGAAATAGTACCTGGCACACAATAAATCTTCAGTAACCGTTGACTGAATAAATGAATTAATGTGCATTGCTAAGGCTAATTATAGTCAACTTCACCCAACTCTTTATTATCATTTTGTAGCACTTTGAACTCAGCATTTCATAGACTCATAGAACACGAGAGCTGGAGCAAGTGTTAGAGGTGATCTAATTTCCTTTTTTCGGATGGAAGAAAGCTGAGATCCAGAGAAAGAATTGACTTGACAGAGGACACAGAGCCAGTGTCTGGCAAAGTTGGGCCTAGAACTCTGGGCGCCTTGTAGTCAGGCCTGTTCCCGTGAAACTCCTAGCCACTACCCATTGACCACTCGGTCATCTCTCCCCAGCAGTTAAATGTGTTATGTGGTTGGTAATGCTGCTTCTTACACGTAGAGCTCCAAGGACTTTCTTTGCTCCTTGGTATTTACAATGTCTAACTGGGCTATCCTGAAATAGCATCTTTCTAACCAAGGCTGATATCTGATATAGCCAGAAAGTTCCTAAAGTTTCAGGGTACAGATTATATGATGAAAATAGCTTCCTTAATGTGTAAGTTTAGTAATTTCACAAAAATGCATAGTAGGTAAGGATGAAAAAAAATGACCCTTTTATTCCCGTGATATAAATTACATGAACTGACTTCATACTGACTCTTAACTTGATGGTTGGCCTCTGTGGCCTTTCAGGTAGAAAAGAAGTGTGGAATAGTAAGGTGAGCTGTTTGTTCAGTTTAAAAAATAATAAGATAGATTACTGACAAGTGTAGAAGCATCCTAGGTTTTGATAAATTTGGCTTTATTTGCAGCTTAGAGTGAAAGGGGTTAATTTTCTTTTAGCAGGAAAAAGCCAATGATAAGTTGGAGGGGCCTGTGATTCAGAATTTCAACAAGGGCACTCTCAACATGCCCTAGAGCAAGGTTTATTTATAAAGGGACTGTCTACAAAGGCATGGGTATAGGAACCACCATGGAGATTTGGTGATCCGGTAGCAGAGTCTGTTCCTCCCCCTTGGCCTGAAAGGGAGAACAGTTACAAGGACCAGAAAAGAGTGTATTTGTTTCCTGTTGCTGTTATGACAAATTACCACAAATTTAATGGATTAAACACACTTCTTAAACACGAGACTTCTGGAGATCAGAAGTCCGAACTGGGTCTCATGGTTCAAAATCGAGGTGTCAATACAGCTGCATTCCTTTCTGGAGGCTCTAAGAAAGAATCAATTTTCTTGCTTTTTCTGGCTTCTAGAGGCTACCTGTGTTCCTTGGCTGTGGCCTCTTACTCTGTCCTCACAGCTAGCAGCAGGGGCTGAGTCCTTCTCATATCACATCACTCTAACCTCTTCTGCCTCCCATGCTTTCACCTTAAGGCCCCTTGTGATTACATTGGCCCACCCAGATAATCCAGGATAATCTCCCTGTTTTAAAGTCAGCTGATTAGCAATCTTGATTTCATCTGTAACCTTAATTTCTCTTTGCCATGTAAAGTAATGTATTCACAGGTTCTGGGGAGTAGGATGTGGATTTCTTTGCAGGGCCAGCATTCTGCCTGCAACAGAGAGTGAGAGAGGAGTAGGGTTTGTTGCCTTAAGCCGAGCCATGAACTTCACCAGGGGATGTATCTAGCCTGAGGCAACCTCGAGTGGAAGGAGCCGAGGGAATAAATGTTCTGCCTTCCAGTCTCCTGCCAGGGCTCCCCAGTGGCTGAACCCAGCTGAAAGCCGGAGGCCACAGGGGCACTGTTGATGCCCTGTAGTCCAAACAGGGAGCAGGGCAGAAGGGTGTGCTGTGAGGGGCAAACTGAAGGCAGCCTACGCAGGAACTGTAGGCGTTCTAGGTCTTGATTCCCAGAACATCGCCTGTCTCATCAGTGTGGTTTCTTGAGCAGTCAGTGTTAATGAGAAGCCCACCATCAAGGCTGGAAGCCAGGATAGGAAAAGCCATATTGTTTAGTTTCACGTTTCAGTCTCTATTTGTCTTCTTTTGCTCTCCTCAAATACTTAGTAAAGTCTTCTTTAAATAATTCCATCTTTTGTTCTTACATGTCGTTGATGAAGAAGAGGTTCACGTATGTTCACGTAGACTCCATGTTACTGGAAGTTCCCTGCTGCCCCCATGCCGCCCCAGCCTGTTGATGATGTTAGTTGGCAAAGCCTCCAGAGGCCTCTCAGGGTGGTTTCTTTCCCGCCATGGACACACTCCAGGAGTATCATGGCATAGTGTTGTTTGATAGGGACACTGCTGCATTTGCGACAGGACAGTTCTTCCTTGAGTGGGGACTGTTCACTGTGTTACAGAACATTTAAAATTCCTGGTCCCCATCTACTCAATCCTGGTAGCATTCCACAGTCATTGTAGCAGCCAAAATACCCACCCGGGGGAGGGGGGGAGGGTTTGACAGCATCCTTCAAGAACCACTGGTAGTGAGATGGGTAGTCTTTAGAGTCCAACCAACTTCCCCAATCTTACGCAAATTACTAAATTACTTAACTTTCTTCCAAACTTGGTTTCCTCATTTATAAATCGAGGATAGTAATATCTGCTTCTCTACGTCGCTGGCAGCATTTAGTGATAAATGTATGTGCAGTGCCTCCCTAGAGCATTGTCTGGCAGGGAAACCAGTCAGAAAGGTGGGCTGTCTGAGCCCCAGGACCAAGAGAGCACACAGAAACCAAACACTAGCAGAGCTGCCTTGGCTACCTAACCCAGCCATTAGCCCCCAGCTGACATTCCCCCAGCCAGCCTGCAGATGCCCAGGTGCCTATGTGCTGCGCTACGGAGAAATATTGATTCTGCTTTAGGGGATCCTTGATACGAAATCTCAGCCTAGGAATATTTTATGGCTTCTGTTAAATGGGGAAGAATATAAAGTTAGACTCCTTTGAAAAATTTTGTATGAAACTATACTTAATCATTACTTTTCTATCCTTCCTGATATAACGGATAAATTACAGATGTTGTGCATTTATTTAGGGGTTTTTTTCTTTGCTTGTGAAATTGAATGTTTTTACCACTACATATTTTTACTAAATCCAGCACAAAAAGTTATAATTTTGCTAGCTCACAAGTGGCTTGCTGAGGCAATGAGAGCTTTACCTTTTTTTGAGACCCAGAATAGCTGCAAAGTAGGTTCATGAAATTACTTTTCATCCTATATAGCAGGCCTCATACTTTATGGCATTCTCTTTGGCTGGAGCTAGCCTAAAGGTAATTTAAAATACCATTTTAAAATCTTGGCTTCCATTGAAAAAGTGCTACTGTGCATTCTATCCAAATCTGAAAACAAATGAACATATTGAATGGAGCTAATTTTCATAAGCTTTAGATCTTCTTATAAGTCTGGATCTTATGGTTACCAGGATTTAGGGTTCATGTCTTTAAGGTGAAAGGTAACTATTGTTTCTTTACTTTTAAAGCAAAAATTCCAAATTACACAAATGGAGGTGATTCTCTTTAAATCATATTTTCATGTCTCAAATGGCTTATTAAACTTGATACACTTTTTGTTATACACAGCGTAGCCAAATGGATCTAAGTGTGGGATTGATGTTATGAAATTATTAAATTTGTCATTGTTTCACATCTATCTTTTTCTGTAGTCAGAGCAAAACAAATAAGTCCGTTAAGAGAATGAATAGGATAACTCTTCTAAATGTACTGTAAGGATATGCCTTCATTAGGTCTTCATTTCTGGGTTTCATTACATAATTTATCAGCAATGGGTTAAGTGTCACAATTATAGAATAGTGATGGCAAGAAGAAAAGCCTTGTGTTCAAAGGGGGCTTGGAGAAAACTTTTAGGAGTTAGCACTTAGAGTAGGTATTGGACTTCCCACAGGTGATGGGAAATTAGGGGTGTCAACATGGGAAGATCATTTTAGGTAGGAACAGGCAGGACTCTGGTGCTGTGGTTGATGTGTTGGGCAAAGGAGCAAAACAGTCCAAGAGTTGAAATTTATAGCTTGTGTGATGGGGCTGAAATAGACGGAAAGACACTAACAGAAATGGAGAAAGTCAAGAGACGGCCAAGGAAAGGAGTGAATTGAGTTAAGGTGCTCCTAAGCTCAGGAGCTTTGAAGAGGGCTTGGG
Source organism: Cheirogaleus medius (assembly GCA_008086735.1). Lineage (NCBI taxonomy): Eukaryota > Metazoa > Chordata > Mammalia > Primates > Cheirogaleidae > Cheirogaleus > Cheirogaleus medius. The sequence goes on along the minus strand of VBSM01003204.1, from coordinate 64,005,110 downwards.
CTGGGGAAGAGAGACTTGGGTGTCATCTGCACATAGGTGATAGCTGCAGCTCGGAGTATGGCCAAGATGGTAATCAGGCTGGTGTGGAGAAGGATAGTGGGCCGGTCATGGGATTCTGGGGGCTGCTTGCCCATAGGCATCAGTAAAAGGAAAGAAGGCAGCCAAGGGGAGAGAGGAGATATGTCTAGAGATGTTGGTGGAGAACTATGCAGCATTTCTGAGAAGGAAGAGGTGACCGATGGTGTCAGGCACTACAGAGGAAGGTGAAGATTGAGGAAAGGCTCCAAGTAGGCCTTTGGAGACCTCCGAAAGAGACATTTCAGTGGTGCATCGAGAGCAGAAGATTGATTGAGAGAAGGTGATTATGGGAATAGTGAGAAGTGAAGATACCAACCCATGGTCTAGCAGTGATATGAAGGTAATAGTGATTGCTCTAAATGGTTGAGGGGGCTGAGTTGGGGCAACAGAAAACCCTACCTTCTCTGATTCACTCATTCCTGTGGATTTAGAGCAATGGTCCTCAGTTGGGTCAGGCTAGGTATTGTATTAAAAAGCTCTCCCAGGTTACATGGTCAAAGTCATGTCTCTGGATTGAGAATCCCAGTGTTGGAGGATGAAACAAAGAATCCACACTGTGGTGAGATCTGGAGATGCAATCCCATGATCAGGCTGGAGCTGAGAACCATCCCTTCCCCTGAAATCATAGATCTTCCCAGAGGGACATTTGCCAGTGTTGGGGGTGAGCAGAGGGTGGGTTTCCTGTGCCCGCTTTGGAAAGCAGGAAGGGTAGGAAAAGCAGGTTGTAAATAGACATGCTGCAGTAACTTTCCTACTTGATACTTGCTCTCATCCATGAGCTCTTTGTAAATCAGGGACTGGAACAAACACAGCTGACAGCTCTGTTTAAAAAAGCTTTTGGGGAGTTTGTAAGGAAACAAAAATAAAAGCCTTTCTATGTGAAACATGTGACCTCGGTTCAAAACTGGGGGAAAAAAGCCTTTATTGCCTTCTCAACACTTTTTACCTATAAATTGTTTTTTCAGTAAGTTAAACAGGAGAAAAGAAAATGGCCTTTTAAAAAGAGTCTAAAGGTCTTTTTTTGTTGTTGTTGTTACTAGCAAGCATTAACATTCAGGGTAGGAACTTAGGCAGAATACTTCCTTCCTTCCTCCCTTTCTTCCTTCCTCTTGCCCTTCCCTACCCTCCCTCCCTGCCTCTCCTCCCTGTGCGTTTAGATTGGAATATAGTGTGTACTAGTATGGTCTGGATCTCTGCAGGTTAATCAAAGATCTAGATAACAGGTGTAATTTTAAAAATGGTATTTCAGGAAGCTGTACACTACTGATCTTAACAAAGCTATAGATGCCTGTTGAAAGTGATTGAATTTCACAACAGAGTATTCCATGTTTTGGTAAAGAAAAGGGCTAGCAGTAGCAAGATGCTGATGCCGACAGTGATTGAGACAGTCCAGCCAATTCTATGTTTGGGTTTTTCATCCACTTGAGCCTTGGTGGGTCTGAATTTCACTCACCTGCCTTGCCTGGTGTGCCCCACCTAACTTCTCAGCTTTTCCTGTAGTTTTAGAGGTGGTGGTGATCATATTACTAAGGTTAGCTCTTGGTTTTCCCTGGTGAGAAAGGGGAGGGCCTGGTGACAGAAGGTATTTGGAAGAGATGTGGATTCAAATGGTACTAACACCTCTTGGTTCCACAGACTATTTCCAGCCTCTTCACAAACTTCTCTTTCAACTAAACAAACACATATTTAAAAGAACTGCTGGTACAAGGTCATGTTTAAATAGTTCTCTTATTTATTTCATAATATTGCTTTACAAGGTTAAACAATGAAAAAGTTACAAAGGCTTAATTGATACACAGCCTGACTAATTATTCCTGGAGTAATTTTTTTTTCTTTTATTTCATTATGTTATGGGGGTACAGATATTGTTAGGGTTACATATATTGCCCCTGCCAAACTCCCCCCCGCCAGAGCTTCAAGTGTGTCCAACCCCCAGGTGGTGTGTGTCACACCCATTATGTAAGTATACACCCTTCCCCTCCTCCTGCCCCCATCTGCCCACCACTCCATAAAAGTTGGGGGTTTTTTTTGACATTTTGGTTACATTGTATTTCTTTGCCTTTCCCTAAGAAGGGTTAGAAGTATTCCCTTCCCCCCCACAATGCTCACCATATCCCAAGGATGTGGGTTCCCCCTGCCCAAATCCCTAGTGAGTACTACCACCATTTTAGCACCATAGTTTTAATCAGTCAATACCAATTTGATGGTGAGTAGATGTGGAGTAATTTTTAATTGCCTGCTGAGCAGACCCATTTAGAAAGTACTCAGAGTATATATCATAAAAATAATTTTAAAGTAATTACATAAAGAAGTCTCCTTAAATCTGGTAGATGGTTCTTCTTTGTCCTTTCTCTTCTGCCATACTCACGTTGAAAGAGTTTAGTTTATGTTTCTAAAATTTGGGGTAAGTTCCAGCCTCTTTAAGAAGTTCTCCATCAAAAAATAATCATTTAGATTATTACATGCTGCCAATTGTAAATTATCATATAAGAAATACTGATATTATTCACTTTAGAAGAAAATCCTAGTTTCCTCAATTTGTTAAAAGGTCAAGCTAATCTACTTAATTACTTATTAGTAATAGTTTTGTTTTGGTTTTTTTTTGAGACAGAGTCTCACTCTGTTGCCCTGGCTAGAGTGCCATGGCG
>VBSM01003204.1:63944169-63992411 GCA_008086735.1 Cheirogaleus medius | reverse complement strand
ATATATATATATATGTATATATATATAGTTATCCAGCTAATTTCTTTCTATTTTTTTAGTAGAGACAGGGTCTTGCTCGAACTCCTGAGCTCAAATGATCCACCTGCCTCGGCCTCCCAGAGTGCTAGGATTACAGGCCTGAGCCACCACACCTAGCATTCCCCATTTTTAATGTTGGAAGCTATCTCAATATTTTAAAAATTATATTATGCAAACCAACAAAGTGGCCAAACAACACATTTGTGAGCTGTTTTTCACCACCAGAGGCTGGTGGTTTGTGACCTTCTTCAGATCTTTGAGCATATTGTGATGTGTACCTCATTTCCTCAAGGGTAACACAAATTGACAGTGCTCGACTAGAGCATCACCTTCTCTCCTGCCTCTGACTCTCTGTAGTTTCACTTAGCCACGTTTCTCTTTGATCTGCTATAAAGTGGCTCCCACTCTGAGCAACAGCTCTTTCTTTAGTTGACAGTGACATTTTTAGGACTTGCTTATCTATACCAGCTTAGACCTCTCTGTTTTCAGGCCTCTTGTGCTAGACCCTCCAAGATGCCACTCTTTCTTCAAGCAAGGTGATGACGTCTGATACCAGTCAGTCTCCATCCATTGCAAATTATTTATACCTAGTAAAATTTTATAGTAGGTATCTTTGCTTCTTTCAGTATTTCTGCATGAGGAGGTCATCTTTCTTTTTTTTTTTTTGAGACAGAGTCTTACTCTGTTGCCCAGGCTAGAGTGCCGTGGCATCAGCCTAGCTCACAGCATCCTCAAACTCCTGGGCTCAAGCAATCCTCCTGCCTCAGTCTCCCAAGTAGCTGGGACTATAGGCATGTGCCACCATGCCCGGCTAATTTTTTTCCATATATTTTTAGTTGTCCAGCTAATTTCATTCTATTTTTAGTAGAGACGGGCTCTCGCTCTTGCTCAGGCTGGTCTCAAACTCCTGAGCTCAAAGGATCTGCCTGCCTCGGCCTCCCAGAGTGCTAGGATTACAACTTTCTCATTATTACAAGCGAGATAGCTATGAGACTGTGAGGGAAGGATGGATACATGCCCTATAGTTTTACAATGAACTTTAAATTATGTACCTTAAAGTAACTTTAGGAGTTCATATGAGGGTATAACCCTGCTTACATGAAGCTACTTGTTTTTTTAAATTTTGTTTTGTTTGTTTATTTTTAGAGACAGGGTCTGGCTCTGTCACCCAGGCTGGAGTGCAATGGCCTGATCATAGCTCACTGTAACCTTGAATTCCTGTGCTCAGTCTTGCTTCCTGCCTCAGCCTTCCGAATAGCTGGGACTACAGGTGGATGCCACCACGCCCAGCTAATTTTTTAGATTTTTTTTGTAGAGATGGGGGTCTTGCTATGTTGCTCAGGCTGCACAACTACTTTTAAAAATAATATCCACAAAGGAACTGGTTAGATTTTCTAATGTGTTCAGCAGGTACTTACCAATTTAACCTATATTTCTTCGTGATGCCAGATGGATTGTAAGGAATTTCCATTATTGCATCTCAAGTTTATAATGAAATAATTACACTGAAGGAATTCACCATCAAGAATTTTATTTAAAAAAGGAAGCCCCAGGTCTAACTTTGGTTCAAAAATTGATTCTGACACTGGTTCATTACATAAAACAAACAATAGACATTACCAGTGAAGAGAGAAATGCAGTACCATGTTATATTTTCTGACAAAAAGTGGAGCCAAGAACTCCTCCAAAAAATGGCTTGTTTTAAAATCTCTAGTTCTGTGAGTTATATTTCTAATCAATCAGTCTTGAAATGCTAAAAATAAAAAAGTAATTTCATGTTAGGGTAGCACTTTGTAGTTTAGAAACACTTTCATATATAGTATCTCACTTAATCCCCATCATCTCATAATGAGGTAGATAAAATAGTTTTTAAAATAATTACTAATTTTATTTTATACATTAAAAATAGGGATCTTCAGGGTTGTTATTAATAAACAGCTTGCCCAAGGGCATACAGATAGCAGGTAGTATATTGAGATTCTAATTCACATCATCCATTTTTAATTTGTTCCAATAATTTGTGATTTTCAGAATATTAGGAATCCATCTTATACTCAGCAGCTGATTGAAGCTGGGAATTTTCTGATTAGAATTTGTTCTGATGATTCATTTTATTCCTATGCATTTGTCTCTGGTTAAAACACGTATGTCACTGGAGAAAATAATATCAAGACTCAATCAGTTGAATGGATCTTTCTTTTTCCTAGACATCATTTTAATGGGGGATAGGTCCAGAGTGGTTGGGGTGGTTGAGGAGGAGAACAAGGAACCCCTTCTTACCTCTTTCATTTGGCCTTGGTCTTGTCCTCTTGCCCAGGGGAGGAATCATTGCTTTAGAGGTGAAGCCTCTGGTACTTCCCCTTGTTTCTACCAGGTGAGAACTTAAAGCGGCCATTAGTGCACCATAACTTTCTAGGGAACAGGCCATCTGATGACCTGAGGTTGGTATTCTCTTTTATATCTTAGGAACCCAAAAACCTGGAATCTTTGTGAGTTCCCCCTAAAAGGAATCAAACACAGACCTGGGAGTTGTGTTCCTTACTATCTCCTTGGCAGATTGCAGGAGAGTAATTTGGCACCAGTTGGATTCTGCCAGAATGGTGGGTCATTACAAAAATTGTGGTCATTACAAAAATTTTCTGAGTTACAAGGAGGTCCTGGTATGATAACAAAAGCACATGTACCCTGAGCCACATATTTATCCAGGCTCTCAATTAAGGGCCCTGAGAGGGAGCTGCAAGTGGAAGCTAAGGGTATTAGGTGACTTAGTCCGATGAATAAATCATGGCACGACCCCATGCAGAAAACATGCCCAGAAATGGCTGTTTAAATTGTGCCTAAAAGAAATTACACAGTGGCCTGGAAATTCATCCCATGCTTGTATGTTCGTTACATTTCCAAACAAACCTTCAGGTTCCCCACAGACTTCCTTTACCTAGAAAACCAATTTCACAATAAATGGTTTACCTGAGGTCAATTTCCACTGACTTCATAGGGCAAATGTGCCACACTATCCTACCCTAGAGGTCAGCATCCTTCCCACTCATGCTTCTGCTCAAAGCCCCTTTGCTAATTCTCATCTGGAGCAGGACTGACAGCCGGTGCTTTCTATAAACTGCAAAATCATCACCCACTTATCTGAGAATCACTTTGGTGGGCTCTGTGAGAGGAATAAAGAAATTATTTTACTAGTCCTTGACCTCCCAGTAATACCAGGCCAGCTCTGCAAGGGCCTGCATCTCTCACCTTAACGCTTTCCCGCTCACTCAGCCCCAGCCTCCACAGCTGTCTCTGAACACGGCCTTCTTCCTGCCTAATGGCCTGTCAGTCTGCCTGGAACTGTCTTCCCCCAGATACCTACATGGCTTACTCCCTCACCTCCTTGACAGGGAGGAAATCAGGCCAGCAGGAGGAGCAGGGAGATGGTCGCATGCGTTGTTTCAGTGTCATGGTAATGACCAAGGATGGGTTAGATTGATTTTAGATAATGCTGTCTAACCTTCTTAAGATCTGGTTTTTAAGTCTTTACAATTGTATTATTAAAAAGGCAACGCATTAAACAAAAACATAATTAGATTGTACATGCTTTAATCTATGTGTACTTTTATTTCTGTCTGCAGGTATTCATAAAAGCTTTGAGTTCAGACTTCATGGTCTGTCATTTGAGCCCATTCAGTAGGCATGGAAGGACTGGGATTGGAGGGTACGGGGATCTAGTTAGGCAGCTTTTTTACTGGCATTGCTGTGGATCTGTGTGGTGCCTCTAATAATGGATATCTTTGCACTGAGAGTATATCTGGAGTTTAGGAGCCTGGCAGAAGGTACACATACTCATCCGGAGCCTTGCAAAAGATGCATATACTCATCACAGTATCCCAGGATTCCAAAAGCCATCTCAGTTTGGGTTGGGCCACATACCTGGAGGTCTCGATGTCACTGAGGGGCTGTCCTGCCAAAGCTGAAAGAATCCCAAGGCCCAGGAGTCAGCAGCATGGGGAAGCAGGGAAACTTCTCAGCCTCCCCAGCCTTGGAAAGTTGTGCTATGAGCATGATGGCCTATATTTCCTGACTTCTCTGTTTCTTTAGACAGTCTTCAACAAAGCATCTCTAAGACATAGCAAATAGAAATCAGAATTAAGAAAACCTCTTTTCTCTAAAACAAAGTTGTTTTCCATCCCCAAATATTAATCGGGGTTCTTTCTACATTCTACTCAATAGCATATCTAAACTGGTTTTGATGAAAACCGGATTCATTTTCTTAGCCAAGGAATGTTGTTTGTTAAGTCTGTGCCCTTCTGCTCACACTGTACTGTCGGGATTGATCCGGCCTTTAAAGAGGCAACTCATTTGATTGTTTCAGTTCAAGTCTCCTTGGTATAATTAGAGCCCTGAAGTCCAGGTTGTAGCTCTCATCCCAGTACAAGGCTAGCAGAAGACACTACTGCCCTTCCCTAAGAATAGCTAGGGTTACTATTGAAGAAAGCCAGAATGGGGACTGAAGGTGTTGTATCTCTGATGATGGCTCTCTGTAAGGGGAAAGACAAAGAGTTCAATTTAATATAATTTCTTATAGCAGAGAACTCCCCCTAGAGGGATTTGATTTATTGAAAATTAAACTTAACAGGCCACATAGTTTTTAAATGATTTCTAAGCCATACACCTGCAGATGAGTTAAAAAGGCTATTCTTATTTTTATTAATTTGGCATACATCATGCAAAGCTTCCTGATAACCAAAACTGAAGCCATGTTTATGAGCAGTAGAGGGCACTCCCAATTTGAAAACAGACTAGAAGAGCTTTACTTTGCCAAGAAACCACTGGGCATTCCTGCTAAGAACTTATTTATGACTCAGTTTCTCCTTGTTCTTAAAAAGAAAACTTAACATTGGTGCCTAGTCACTCCTATATAATGAAGGTCATATGTCAGAAGACTTTCACCAGTGCCAAACTGTGTCTTTTGAAAAGATGGCATAATTTACATATTATTTGTTTCACTTACTCATTTTATTTACGTGTTTAATTACTCATAATATTTGGGCACAACTCTTGAGAACTCTAAAACAAATAATAAATGATTATTATAGATTCCTTATATATAAAAATTCTAGGATGCAACTAAGTTGGAGGCAAAGAGGGAAAAAGAACATTAGAATAAAATATAATGCCTACTCTGAGAAATATACCCGAAAGGAACGTTTATACCAAATTGCAGTGATTTTGTTCAATTTATTGTGTGAAAATTGTAGAATGATGATTGTTCCACTGCCAGTCATTTCCCTGTGGCCATGCTGTTTTAAATATACGCTGAGAGCTTTGGGCTTTTTTCTTCCCATTTGCCCTTGCAGGAAATTTCAGCTCAAAATTTGACTCCAGTGTGAGATGCTGGATAATTTTTTATTTAAATGCTTCCAATGCCTATTTTTAATACCAGCCTCTAGCCACAAAGCAGTTAAGAAAGGTTTTGTTTTGTGTATAGAGTTTTTTTCCCCTCTTATAGGTCAGCATAAACTCCCATAGGGGGCAGAAAATATTATTGAAAATTCTTTATGTGTGTGTATGTGCACATGTGCTTCAATCCAATTTGGTTGGACTGAATTTTTTTAAAGCATGAATACATGAAGCATAATGTCTGGGCTCCACGTGTAACAGCACGGGCTCAGCAGCCACTGGTAGAAAGAGTGCTATTCCTTCCCCCATGTGTCTCTCCCGAAAGTACAATTAATACTCCTTGTATGGTACTCAGGAGTGGCCTGTCTGGCTTGCTTTTCTTCCTGCCTCCTTTTCATCTCTTTCCATTGCTATCCCTGAAGGGAAAGGAAGAGCATGAATTGTGACTCCGGGCTCAAAGAATAAAGGAACTGTCCCTGCCAACTCAAGGTCTGTGCCCAAATCATCTCCCTCTTACCCCTCCCCTGGAGACTAGCACATTGTCATGACCTAGAATATAAAACTAATAATGGAAGGCTGATAATTCACCCGTTCATTTATTCGTTTGTTTCAAAATATTTGATTCAGATACAAGATTGTACATAACATACATAAGTTATAAAACAATCAGATCCACACATCTGCACCAAATACCCAATTCAAGAATAAGAACAGAGATAATAACTTGCACCTATCTACATGCTAATCCATTTATTGTTTTTTGAAGGAGGTAATATTCCATTTAGAAGTACATGAATTCTTTCATATCACCAGACTATGTCTTTTAAAAAAATCATTATTCAGTCAACCATTTACTGAGTACACTATGCATCCAAAATGGCAGAGGAACTGTAACATTTTCTTAAAAAATGAAACATGTACTTCTTGAGCATTTTGCAGAAAAAATGTCTGGGTTTCCAGAGAGGAAAATGAATTAAAGATGAATCACTGAGTCATTTGGAAAGGTTATACTATCCAGTTGGCTGTGAAGAAAATAAAACAGACAGTCAAAAGTTGAACTTGGCCTTCTCAGAAATCTCTTAAGTATTAAAAATCAAAGTTCTCTGTCATTGTACCTTGGGTACCTGAATGCTAAAGTATTAAGGGAGGCACTTTTGGGTTAATGTTCTAATTAAATAAATAGTTCTTACGTATTTTTTCAGCGCTTAACCCACTTAAAAGCTTTTAGCCCACTATAGAGGAAGGTAGTTATTTTTAAGTAGAAAATTTTCACCACACCCAAATCTAATCAGATGTTTTCTTCAAGCAAAGTAGAGAGACCCCTAGCTATCAAAACTGTACCCGCTTCTGGTTCTTTCCAGTTCATGGGTCCCTGTTCAAGTTACAGCACAAATGATGCTTCAGGGCAGGCATTACATGAGAGTGTTGCTATATCCACTGCAGTCCCAGGAAGATTTCAGTACCACAAGACAGCACACGTTGGAAAGTGAAACACAACCTTTTTGGGAAAACCCATATTTAAAATCAAATCAAATGGGGAATTCAAAGCAGAGTTTGGCCTGAGTATGAAGGCTGTAACTTGGAAGTGTCACATTCCTTACCCTTCTCTCTCCTACAGTATACTCAGCCCAGGACTTTAGGTACCTGGTAGGTAGCTCATAGTCTCTGGATAAAGTTGAGAGGCATAATGATTTACAGAGAGCAGAAGTTATCATATCAACCCTAATTATCTTAGGCTCAAACAAGCTAATGAAGGATTGTGTGAAATAAATCAATATTTGAATGGCTACCATATTTTACTATAAAAATTGAGACTCTTGATGAGGTCTTACAGGTCTTGATCAGTCAATTCAAACTTCTAGTTTTGGTTGACTTATGATTCAGAAGGAAATTTGATTATTCACCAGCTGCTGTAGCAGCTGACCACATATTGCTGTTGGTGAACAAGGCTTGTGGGGAAAGGAAAGATAGAGTCTGAGAACTAGAAATGGAAGCTCTAGAGCAACAGGGAAGGGGAAGGGACAGTCTCCAACCCAGCTAGCATGGACCCCAAGGAAGATGATCGTGAAGAGGGCACCGTGTGAGTTCAGTCCATGCATCCCTTAATGAAGAGTCTGTGCTCAGAAATTAAAGTTTGTTTTTACAGTAAAATTTTTTTTTCCTCATCAGAGTCACATGTGCTATCTACACATCATCTTCTCTACAGAATTCTATTAAAAATACTAGCTACACTACAGTGAAAATTATTGGTATTCTTTTTTTAATGTATACATTCATTTCTATTAAATTGCATGAGTAATGCAGCTCTTTGTGGACAAATCAGAAAATGCCAGTAAAGATCAATTTAAAAATTAAAATCATCCAGTATCCTGCTGGATATAATCTCTTAATATTTTGCTGTATTTCTTTTGGGATTTTAATTTATGCATATAGAATTTTAAAATAAAAGTGGTATTTTACAATCTACTTCCAACATTATATTTTTAGCATTTTTCATGTCAGTCAATATATTTAGAAATCATTTTGATGCTTTTTTTGGTGGGGGGAGACAGGATCTCACTCTGTTGTCCAGGCTAGAGTATAGTGGCATCATCATCATAGGTCACTGCAACCTCAGACTCCTGGCTTAAGCAGTCCTCTCCCAAGTAGTTGGGACAACAAGTGAGTGCCACCATTTCCAGCTAATTTTTATATTTTTTGTAGAGACAGAGTCTTGTTATGTTGTTCAGGCTAGCCTTGAACTCTTGTCCTCAAGCAATCCTCCTGCCTCAACCTTCCAAATTGTGGGATTATAGGCGTGAGGCACTTTGCCTGGCTTCATTTTGATGCTTTTCTAAGAATAATGATTTTATTCCTTTTTCTGGAAAATGATACATTATTGTTTTTTAAAAGTCAATCATATGAAGAAACAACTTTGAAAAGTCACTCATAATCCCACGCCTGAGAAACAGTTGTTGTCAGCGTTTGGTGAACATCATTCCAGATGGATAGAAAGACTGATTAATTTATTATATCTTTCCATATAAATATTTTACATATATATAATTATTTAACTTAATTTTACTTCAGCTAAGAAGTAATAGAAAGAAATGAAGAAGACTCCGAAGAAAAGTCACTAAATTTCAGATATCCATTTCTTTTCACATGAAATTAGTCCCTAAAAGGTCCTCCTACAACTGAAAGTAAAAGATTATAGAAAACATCATAGTTTTGAAATTTAAATTGTACATTTCAAAGCCAGGTACAGGAACTAGAGCCTGTAGTCCCAGCTATTTGGGAGGCTAAGGCAGGAGGATTGCTTGAGTCCAGGATTTCAAGGCTGCAGTGAGCTGTGATTGCGCCACTACACTCCCGACTAGGCAACAGAGAGAGACTCCGTCTCTAAAAATAAAAATGTTTAAAAACTGTACATTTCAATTTAGGGCTCTTCTATTTACTCACTGCCATGAAAGATAGAAAATTAGAAAACTTTTATGTCCCCTTTCACCTACCTTTCAGCATGTGGTTATATTAATATTTTTTATAGTATCAAGATGAATAGTATTAGTGTGTTTATAAATATAATTTCCACAACTCTAGTTGTATAGATACAGGTTTTACTACTAGCTTAAATAGATACACTTTAATAGTAATAGTTAGATATAAACTATATATAGTAGTTATAGTTTAAATAGATACTAGATTTAATAAATACAGGATTTACTACTACTTTTTACTAGTTTGATAGTAATAGTTTATATGTAAACTATGATACTTAATAGTTTCAGTAGATACTATTAGATTTAACATGTTAACTGCCATGGGAGTTGTTTTTAATTCATGCTAAGTTTTTGTTTTTTTTCTTTTTTTAAGAGAGTCTCACTCTGTTGCCCGGGCTAGAGTGCCATGGCATCAGCCCAGCTCACAGCAACCTCAAACTCCTGGGCTGAAGGGATCCTCCTGCCTCAGCCTCCCAAGTAGCTGGGGACTACAGGCATGTGCCACCATGCCCAGCTAAGTTTTTCTATTTTTAGTAGAAATGGGTTTCGCACTTGCTCAGGCTGGTCTTGAACTCCTGACCTCAAGCAATCCTGCAGCCTTGGCCTCCCAGGATGCTAGAATTATAGGCATGAGCCACCTTGCCCAGCCTAATTCATGCTAGTTTTGAGCCCGGGGTGTCCTCGTGAAGCAAAACCTGGGCAAAACCCTCTAGTTGGTTCATGAAACTCTTGCTTGTCCATATTCTTATTGTTACAATTAATATTGACAAACTCTAAGAAGGTGGATTAAATGAATAGAAGTCAATAAATTTCGTTTTCCATTAAATTTTCATTAAGTTAGAAAGGATCATTTTGTTTTCAAAGTTTTTATTCTATTTTCGTAATAAAACACCATGGCCCCAAGGAAAAATTTATTTTTCTTGTGTGGCAGTCAATGTGTTAATAGATACAGGATTTACTACTAGTTGTTTTCTCAATTTGACTGAATTTAAATATCTTGTAGTTTTGTTTTTATTATTTTAAGAATTGTTGATACCTTCTTACCTGTTGAGATTTTTCCTGAGTTCCCTCCTTACTCTATAGACATTATTCTAGTATCTTCTGACATTGATAATTAGAAGACTGAGGCCAATAAGACATTTTTTTCCTCTGGAACCTGGCTTGCTTTTTCTGCCTAAAGGTTTGATGTAAAATTTAAAAAAAGAAATGAAACAGTATTTCAAACAGAATGGCATTGCCTAAAGAATAGTGTTTTCTCTGCTCTGAAGAATCTATTTCAAACATGGCCACATTTCAGATATCAAAGTTCACTGTTAGAAAAGAAATCCTACTACTTTCTTACTTTCCCTAACTTCAAGAATTTGACCAAATAGTACAATCAGAGAATATCTGAAAGGATATTGGATTTTCTTGGAATTGGAGGAGAGAGCTTTGATAGATCCAGGAGTATCAGGAAATAAGAGTATTTAGAGGTAAAATGTAGGAAGAGGTTTGCAGGACTAAATTCACTTCACCTGATTTCCATCCAATCCATAATCCTCAACCATATTCCCCAAATATACCTGTCTAGATTGATTATTTGGCCATAAATTGACAATAGTGAATGTTCAAATCTTAGATTTCTTTTCTTTTTTTTTTTTCTTCTCCATATATTAAAATCATCTGGCCAGAAAGCTTATTTTGCATTCACTTTTGAAAACATTCCCACTATATCAATAACCTAGAATTACTGTCTTCAGCCTCTTTATCTATAATGTATACACAGATACCTTTTTCTTGTGTCTCCATTATTGATGTATTGTTACGATGCAGGCACTCTGGATTGAATGTTGGCTTTGCCATTTATGAGCTGAGTCACCTTGGGCAAGTTACTTAACAATTTTTCCCCTCTCCCCTTCAGTTTTCTGAGCTGTAAATGGGGTTAATAATAGTATCTACCTTATGGTTCTTGTACAGATTAAGTGCATACTCTATGTAAAGTGCTTAGAACATTGCCTGCCTGATATATGGTCCATGATCAATCAAAAATAGCTATTTTTTCTGTCTTTACTATGTAGAGTTACACATATATAATTTTATACTATATAAAAAAATTTTTATACTATATAAAAAATCTACTTTGGTTCAGAATGGCACTATAAAAGTGATATTCCCATCCCAGTATTGTTAAATCATTAAAGTATTAGATTTCCTCTCCTCACTAGTCATTTATAGTCTGAAGAGTTAGTAACAACTGCATAAATACAGTTGCTGTTTGGTTTTGGATTTGGTGGAAGTTTAATCGTCACTTAACTTTACAAAGGGACGATATCACCCAGTACAGTAATTCCCCTTATCTGCAGTTTCTCTTTCCATGGTTTCATTTATCTGTGGTCAACTGTGGTCTAAAAATATTAAATGGGAAAATGCAGAAATGAAACACTTTATAAGTTTTAAATTACATGCTATTCTGAATATGGTTATAAAAATCTCACGTCCTGCTCTATCCTGCATGGGGCGTGAATCATCCCTTTGTCCGGCATATCCACCCTGTACAGTATTATGTATAGGAAAAAACATAGTATTTATAGGGTTTGGTATAATATTATACACGATTTCTGGCATCCACTGGGGTCTTGGAACACATCCTCCTCATTTCCCCCTCATTTTCTATTTAAATGGTTTTCCATTTAAATTCAGGAGGACTACTGTAATGTGTTGTGTTCATCTGAATTTGAAAAATCAACCAGTATGAGGACAAGATTTGCCTGTGTAGTTCCCTTAAAACTTAATTAGCATAAGGACCTAAAAGTAGGTCTTCACTATTCTCATTTCCCTAGTCAGGTGTTTTTTGTTTTTTGTTTTTTAAGGCAGATTGGGGGTGGGGCACAGGTTTTTATTCATTCTGAAGACTGTTTTTACTACCAGGTACACTGGAAGAAAGTTCTTGATAATCTTGTGGAAATGTCAGAAGTCACTGCCTTTCCTGTACCCAGCATCTAGGCCAGGAATCAGACTGCCTCAGGCCATTTTAAACAATTGTGGACCCAGGCTTTGTCCTCAAAGTAAGGTTTGCAATTCCGTCTAAAGTAAACTAGGGTTACAGAATGTGGTGCATTAGCTTTGGCTAACCATGTGGAACTCTGTAGTATTCTGTTGCTTTTTTTAAAAGAAATAATGTCATAGAGTATTTGAAAGAGCAGTCCCCAATTTTAAAAATTGTATACCAAGAACCATCCAAGCCTTAGAATCTCGATTGAAGTTGACCTAAAGATATCTGCTTAGAATCACAAAACTTAAACAAATGTTTTAAAATGCCACTTTTATTTAACAGTTCATATTGTGTGTCATAATTAATCTCTCAATAGCCAGTGTTTCTTTTGAATAGTTGTAAACTACAGAAGAGCAAAGATGAGGAAGTACAATATATTATAACTGAGCTCCCTTCATCAAAGCTCACCTGCTGTGCATTTAAGGGCCAAAACTAAAATCTCAAAATACTCTATTTCAGCAGGTACAAATGAATAGTTGTAGTGTGATGCTAAGTCATTACTGTGTAACTATTATTACTTATTTATTTTCTATTTTAACACTATGAGAAATTTTGACATTCAATTTCAAAAACTGATACTATTTATTGGTACCCAAGTTCTAAATGTATTATTACATATTTTAAAATATTTTTCTCTATGTTAAAAAAAAAAACCTCAACACCATTTTCCATGTGGTTTTAATTTTATCAGACTGTAGGAATTTTGGAAACTATCTTTGCCTAGATGTTGGAAGAAGATATTTTTTCCAGAACAGCCAAGTCTTTTCATACTTTACTGGATCAGCTTCTTCTTCTGTAGAGTGTATTTGTACAAAAGACAGGGTGGCAGTTGCATAAAACATTTGCAGTTTGCCTTATTGAGCAAATTGCCTGCCTAGCAATATAATGCAAGATTAAAAGTAGGGGTGTGTGTGACCAGACTTCCTCCCCAAAGAGGAAACGGACCTTGTTTGTTGTTTTGTTTTTTAAAGTCATTGCTATGTCATATGAAAAATATTTTACAGAAAAACTTCTCAATTCCTAATTTATCTTCAACTTGAGCCTCTGAGGAAGTGGAAACTAAACTTTAAGCCTAGGAGATAATATATATTTTATCTTTTCAAGAATAGTTTCATGTCTGTACATGGCCAAAGGCAGAGATATGAACCAGATAACCCTAGAAAGCAATGAGAAGTTTTTCCCACACACCCTGAGGACTTGTTCTTAACCTAAAGTGGCTGAGTGCCAACCCACCAATTGCTCACTTTGTACTTCTGAGCCAGACAGGTACCTGGAACATAGGCATTCAGAAGCAACTAAGGGAGTCCCTTTCGGGAGTAGAACTGCCCAAGGGAGAGAGATGCTACTACCCTTTAGGCAAAGTTTAGCTAGGAGATGATATTTTAAAAAATATAAAGCAAGAACAACACAAGACAGTATATAATTAGCTGCTCAGTTGTGTAGCACATGCCACAAATACTACTTGGAGTCAGAGAAGAGACGTTTCCATGACGCCTTCCCTGCAGGCCTGTGCTTAGTCTGGGCAGTATGAGATAGAAAAGGTTTTCATGTGAGATAGAAAAGGCTTTCCTGGGAGTGGACACAGTTCATGTGTGCCTAGCCAGCAGCCTGCAGCCAGGGGTGCAGTTTTAACTGTCCCTTTGGCTTAGGGCCTCATGCAGGAAATAACCTGACAACCATACAAGGTGACTGTGCTAACCTAGCTTCCTCCTCTGAGGCATCAAGGATTTAAGGGACATGTGAATAGCTCCCAAAAGAATTTGCATATATCCCTGGTATGTACATTCTGGGGGTACCTTTTAATCGAACCCTTCTTTGTCCATGTTCTTTTCCAGGTTCCTTCCTTTTGTTATATTTTTCATAACTGTCTTTCTAACTATTTGTATCTTGGTATCTCCTAACATGCCTATTACAATGCTGTGCACAAAGTAGATACTTAGATAGATATTCCCCATAAATGATCTGGGGAATGATGTTAAAGTTAGAATAGTCTATAAGGCTAGGAAATACACGTTCAGTTAACCTTAACAAGAAGGGGGACAGATGATATCTACTTGTTATCGTAGACTTGAATACTCCCTTGGTCATGTTTTTAGGAGTTTCTTTGGTGCTTTTCTAAATACACATTTTTTTTTTCTTTTTGAGACAGGGTCTTGCTCTGTTGCCCAGGCTAGAGTGCAGTGGCATTATCATAGCTCACTGCAACCTCAAATTCCTGGGCTCAAGTGATCCTCCTATCTCAGCCTCCTAAGTAGCTGAAACTACATGCGTGCATCACCACGCCCTGCTAATTTTTCTATATTTTGTAGAGATAGGGTCTCACAGTATTGTTCAGGCTGGTCTTGAACTCCTGGCCTCAAGGGATCTTCCTGCCTCGACCTCCCAAAGTGCTAGGATTACATGTATGAGCCACAGCGCCTGGCCTGAATACACATTTTAATGTTAACTTTAGAGATGCTGTGGTTTCTCACCCAGATATCAGTAAAATATTATGTTCCTGGATACTTTAACTCCAAGCTTCACCTGCCTACATCCTCCTCCAGGTGCACGGCATCAATTTCTTCCTCTACCCGGTAGCATAACACCTCGCATAATACATGTAGCTCTGCCGACCTAGCTATCTAGTCTGTCTCATAACTTTCAAACCAAATCACTTTATGAATAATTGAAGGAAAAGCTTTATTACTGGGCACCTGGATTTAAGAAACATTAAATTGTAAGGGTAGGTGAAGCTTAGTCTGGATTCACTTTGTTCGTTTTCCAACTCCATTAGGAATCAGCACTCGGGGAGCAAAAGACACTTCCAGTAAAATGAATAGGACAGTTGTATGTGATGGGTACAGCATGGAGAATGTTAAGAAGCATAAGATTGAGTCTTACTTTTAATTTTCTGGCTGAATTTTCAATGAGATTTTTGTGCCCCATATTGAAAAATAGAAAAGCATTGGAAGAGCCAAAGAGAAAAAAAAAGTGCTCTAAAAGCCACCTGGGGTGTGGGATCAGTTTAAATCTCTCCAAAGGATATCTTTGACCTACATGTGCTATATCCTCAGAGTTACCCAGAGCAGAGGTGCCTCAGGTAAGAAGAGCACGTGACACTGAGCCAGTGATTCTGCTAGTTAATGCATTCTGAGAGGGAGCTGGCAAGGGCAATTACATATAACTAGTTTAGGTCACATGAGACCCTGACACTCTTAGGAAACGGAAGGGAAGGTATATAGATACATAAAAGTGTTCATGAATACTTATTGCCTCCAGCTTATCCATTTCCTTGAAGATTTGCTTTTAAGGGTAAGAATTCACAAAAGCAGGAACAGTATTTCTGTGATCAGATAAGATGTAATCTCTATATACTAGTTTTCATTGTATCATATGGGCATTTTTACAGGCATAATAATATTAAGATCAAGATGTTTAACGATTCTAGCAACAAAACCAAATATTAACATATAGAGTATGAAACAGATAATTCTAACACATTTAAAGTGGGTGTCTTCTTGTGCTCAGAATGCTGTCTAGTAGTTTTCCACTGTACTATATTTAAGAGGCTTTTTATAATACAGTGATACCAATTAATAATTTTTCCACTTCCTGGTGGCTGGCCATCATAGATATTATATCATTACATTATCAGTGATATGAATGGTGATTTTATGTTGCATTAGTGGAAATGGATCCTCCTAATATAGTGCTGATATGGTACAGGTTTTTCACCAAAAAATAGTTGGCTTTTGTCAACAGCATCTGTTGAGCACTCACCGTGTAAAAACCATAGTATGAGAGAAACATTAGGAGAAAAAAAAATATGAGTGAAAATCTTTCTCCAGGTTCTTTGAGTTGGTGAAGTGTATACCTGACTACTAAAGCACTTAAACCTTTATTTACACTTGATCTTTAAACAAATCTGCAGCAGAGTTCCAGACAATTCTTTTATAGCTCGCTCTCTAGGACAAAGAATCTCCAATTTTTTTCAACCACTCCTTCTATACCACCAACCCAACTGGTAATCACTGCCTACAATATGCAATGCAAACTTCATCTCTCCTCACTACAGATTTCCAATTTTGGAGTGGCATACTATTGAATACCCAAGGTAGACTGTTAAACTGAGTATGGTCCAAAACTCTTTTTAACATGTACCCCATCAATAAAAATTATTTTTGGCTTTTATTAAAATTGTGCTTGATAAAATTGAGTTCTTTGTGATAGAAAACATTTTAATTTTTTTAATTGATTCTTTGTAACAGCAATTCAGTGGTCTGATTAAAAGTTCAGTTTAAGTTAGTGCTTATTTTTAACATCTCATAAATAAAAAGACATCACACAAGGTAAGTAGTTATAAATGAAAGGAACTGCATCATTGGCTGTGTTTGCTAAATTGTGGTACCCATTTTCAGTCCCATTCACCAATTATGCAAAGGTTTTTAATTGAAATTTTGCTAGTAAATTTCCATCTTCATTGATGTCAGTCAGCTATTCTTTCAAACTAATTGAAAGATTTTGAGTTATTCATGTTTAACAAATGGGTTAAAAATCCCACTGAAATTCTTTCTTTAAAAGATTTTTTTCCTCAAGTTTTTAAAGTTTACGCATAGATCAGTTTTTTTCATAGTCTAACACCTTAACAATGGTTTTGACAGCAAAATCACATCACAATGGAAACATTTCCCAATATTTATTTCAAAAGGCTCTTTCTGTAGCACAAGTTTCCTAGCAATTGCTTTCTCACTCATTGTTAAAATGCTCTTTGGCCTTGAAGGGAGAAATTAAATATGTTTATTTTTACAGAAATCTCTGCCAGATAGCCTGCCCCTTCAGCCCCTTGTCATGGAAAGAAAAAAAAGCATACTTGGAACACATGCCGTTTTGTAAAAGGAAAATGTGTTCTTTAAGATATCTTTAAGTTATTCAATTTTTGTAAGTAGCTTGCAGCACATAACTAAGAAACCTCTGGTGGCTCAAAATGTTTTTATGATTATTCCCCTTCTCATAATAAACTGTTGTCAAGATTCTACTATTTAAGATTACAGGATCTGTAAATTACCTGTCTGGGGAGATGTTACCAAAAATACCTAGCAGTAAGGACTCTTCAGGAACCTCTTGCCTTTCCCTCAGGACTCCTAGAAGCCACAAATGGCCTTCAGACAGGTCAGAGTGCCATTGTGATTCTGTGCATTAAATGTGGCAAAACTTACTCTCTTTCTCATTTTCACATAAAACACATACGTTTTGCTAGTTTCTTCCTGTACCACATGGATGGTTATGTGCCCCTTACTTCAGAGGCCAAGGTCCCACCAGTGTAGACCACCTGGGTAGCGTTAAAAAATCTTGGCCAAGTCTCACGCCAATTGAATCATAATCTCCAAGGGTGAGGCCTAAATGTCAGTCTTTGTTAAATCTCCCCAGGTGATGCTAATGTTCAAGCACATTTGAGAAGCCCTGATCAGTGCTTTCTGAACTTTAATGTGCACACAGATCACCTGGGGATCTTGTTAATGTGGAGATCCCCATTCAGTGGATCTGCCTGCCAGAGGCCTAAACATCAGCCCTCCAGTTTGGGCTCCTCATTGCAAGGTGAACTAATGCTATTGTGGAGAAGCCAGAAGTTATAGACAGGCTACCTCAAAAAATGTTGAGTTGTAAGGATGGGAAGGAACCGAATCAAAAACATTATTGATAGCTTTGGTGAGAATTTCTGTTTTCTTTTTATTTTCAGCTCTGTAAGCAATTGTGACCTTCAGATAAGAATGATAACTTTTGAATAAAATTAACACATTTATGACCCTAAGGTATTACTGATATGCTAGGTTAGTATTGCACCCCTACCACTGATAACACCATACCAGTGTTAAAATATTTAAAAAAAGATTATAATATAGCTGCTGCCCCAAGTTCCTTGAGTGATCCCAGCAGCTCTGGTCCTACCACAGGACATCTTGGCCTCTTTGTGATCCTGCACCTATAAGGTTGATAAGAGGCATGACAGGGAGAGTTTGGAGCCAGTATCCATATCATACCACTGGTTAAATATTTTAATTTTACCCCAGCTTATGTTTGAACGTGTAATCAGAAGGGCAAGGCACCTCAGCCATTATCTAATCCAATACTCCAGTTACAGCAGTCAACCCTTAATATAGAAAGGTTAAGAGACTAGTCCTGGATCATACCAGAGGCCCAGCCAGGCCTCCCAGCTTCCTGGGCAGGACAGTTTCCTCTGCCCAGTACCGGTCATTATGTCATTTTCTCTTCAGTCTTATTGGATCACATTTCTGGGCAAATATGGAAGAAGGGAAGACAACTCAGTTCCAGTGTAGAAATATTCATTCATCTAGCACTAATCTTGTGCTAGGCTATAAGAAAATATGTACAAACATGAAGCAGTTAAATAGCAGTGCCAGGCAATATGTAGCTTGATCCCCAACAAGTGTGTTATGAAGACTGTAAATGGTCTGAGAAGATAAGAATAATTGGGAAAGTCTTAAACAGGAGGATGGCTAGGATCTCGGGAAGTCTGAGACCCCACTACACATTCTTTCTTCACTAGGCCTATAGTTAGTACTACTGTGCTATGTTTACTGGCTGTACACTCAGATTGTTTCTGCTTGAAATTTTTAATATGTTGCTTGATATTTTCCCTTTATACCAAAAAGTTTCATATCTCTATATAATTCATCCATGTTAAATTTGCTATTAATGAATGGAAAATAAAAGAGATGAGCATTTTTATAGAATAGCAATTAACCCAGGGGTAAAGAATTCAGAAATTTCTGTCTGTACGCATGCAATTATCTATAACCTCATACCACCACTCCAACTCTCTCTTCACTGGCCTTCTTTTAGTTTTCTCTCCCCTCAGTCTTCTGCCTTGGATTAAAAGAGATGAATTTCTTCCTTTAATATTTTCTTAGTAAGAGATTGGTTTAATAAAAAATGTTGATGCTCTAGAAAGATTGATAATTCCTACTACCAAGTAAGTAAAGGTAATTTTAATGTACTTAAAATGTGTGTTAAGTGGTGCCCAGAGAAACTAGAGAAGGGAAAGAAGTGGTTGCTTTGTGCACGCCCCATTTGCAAACACAGAAGAGGTTAGTGAGAGGTTATCTTCCTTCAGAGAGGCAGTTTCTATATAGGTTCCTTGGAGCGAAGATCAGAATGTTATCAGTTGCTGACTGTAGCTCAGATGACACAGTAAAAAGGAAGTAGGAGCTAAATTTAGAAATTATATGAAAGCTTTTCAAAAATAGATATATAGCTAAGAACACATAAAAGAGGCAACATGCATTTTTATCTTCCTAAAACTTCAGTGCAAGTTGCTAAGTCCTTTTGAGTTATTTAAGGATGGATTTGGTTTGATTTCATGACCAATGCTATATCACCAATCATTTTGGCTTTTCATGGGAAACTCATCAGAATTCAAGGGGAAGAGCACATGTGGATGTATAATATCTGATAAAGTCTTCATGCACTATATTTGAGTGTCTTAGACAAGATTTTTTTCTGGCTGTGGTCTTTGTAAGTTTTGAAAACTCAACATTGAGATGAATGCAGTATAATAAAATCAAGGATTTTCTGTAGAGAAACAACCTTTTATACGTCACTTAAACTCAACATTGCTTCTAACTGAAAAACAATTAGGACTGTAACTAATGGTCACTATAATTATATATATAACTCATAACTTGAGAATTTAAAACAGCATTTCCTTAAGATAGAACACAGATAGTGACATAACACGTTGGTAGGAACCATAGAAATTGTTGCATAATTTTTGGAACAGATCCCCAAAAGGTGATATCCCCAAAGAGGGTATACAAATAAGGGTTGGGTGAGGATATTTGGGATATTTCATCCCATTGGGTCACACTTGAAGTACAAACTAAGGATTGCTGCTGTTTATTGACCCATTGGTGTGTGCTTGTTACTATGCTGTTTTATGTACATTATTACATTTAATCTTTGCAACAATGCTGTGACATAATTATCATTACCTCACTTGAGGGATAAGGAAATTGAAGCTTGGAGGGACCCCAAAGCAAGTAAATGGGAATGTGGTTTAACTCTAAAACCACAGGCCCTTATCCACTATGCATATGACCACCACAAACAGTCCAGATCATGTGGTACCATTTGATATCTAATGCATGCTGTGGTTCCCTTGGTTAGACTGGTATGTATTGGAACTCATAACACAAGCATCTAGGGCATAAATTAAAGGGGAAAACATTAGGAGATCCCAGGTGTGCATTTTTTAATGGATCCTAGCCAGGAAGCTGAGAAAATGCCCACCAGTGGGGATCAGAATGAACATAATTCTCAGTTCTTCTTATGGAGAGTATACAAGGCTCCTTATCACAAAGTACACAAGAATTAACACCAGCCCTGCAGGGAGTTGGGTGTGGGTGTCGGGTGCAAACTCAAATTATTTCAGGATCAGGCAGGTAATTAAAAGCTGGCCAGGTTCTGTGCATTGACACGGCATAGTTTTTGCATTATAGGATGTAGAATATTTTCACTTTTGTAAAAAAATATCTACTTTCCCATTCTTCTTGACAATAGTGAGGAGCAGTTGGTCGCCTACTATAGCCTCTTGTCCTCTTGGAATATGGATGCAGTAGTACTGGGTCTTCCAATTTATCAAGAGAAGTAGGGCATCTATTTTAGGGGGTGTATTTTTTGGATTTTGGGGTGTTTTTGTTTTTGTTGTTTTCAATTCAAAAGCACTCAATTTTAGATGTTGACCTCTTAAAAATTGTGCTATACCAAGTAGGTGTGTGGACAGTCACCTCACTTCTAGGCCTCTTGATTCCCCCAGCTCTAATCTCCCCAGGCACAGGTTGATCATAAGTCCCAGTTTGCCTGAGATACTTGCATTGTACACCTGTTGTCCCAGCATCCCACCAGTTTAGCATTTGTCCCAGTTTTTCAGTTTTTAATGAAGCATTCTTATTAATAGCTTCATTAAAATAAGCCAGGGTAGATTTGATAGACCTTCACTTTGTACTTCCAGATTCTTCCTGTACAGTTAACCAGATTTCTCCCTTTAACACTTGGTTAAATCAAAACACGTTCCAACTCTTTTCCACATCCTTCCCAGATGCAAGGTAACAGCGCCTCTCTTTCAAAGACAATACATGGTCATTCCCTCTAATACGGAGTAAACTCAGACAAGAGGGGTGAGGGCCAGCCAACCACCTCCAGTCTCAGAGAAGCATATGGAGTTGCTGCCTTTACTGTCTACTTGTATCAACCAGTCATGCTGTGGGTGTGGTCTGGCCTGTAGGCTGCCAGGTCCACTAAGGCCAGACCATCAGTGAGCAGGGGCAGTAGGAAGTTACGTTAGGTATATATGAAATGTGTGTAGAAAATAAAGGCTGAGTCAGTCTTACCATGACAGTATGCAGACATTTACTTCAGTAGTTTTAACATTTATTGTTTGTTGTAAATCTATTTGTTTTATTGTTCGATAATGCTTTTATTTTGCAACAAATCCTTTCAACCATAACAAGCTTTTTAAAAAAGCCTAAAAATGCATGTTTAATAAAAAAATTAAATACTGATTTGTTTTTTTTTTAAAGGTATAGTGTCTCACTCTGTCACCCAGGCTGGAGTGCAGTGGCGTCATCATAGCTTACTGTAGCCTCAAACTCCTAGGCTCAAGGAATCCTCCTGCCTCAGCCTCCTTAGTAGCTAGGACTAAAGGTGCATACCACCATGCTCAGCTAATTCTTTTTATTTTTTGTAGAGACGGGGGTCTCACTATGTTGCCCAGGCTGGTCTCAAACTCCTGGCCTCAAGTGACCCTCCTGGCTCAGCCTTCCATAGTGCTGGGATTACAGGCATGGGCCACCACGCCCAGCCCTGAATTTTTGTTTTTCAAGAAAGTCAATGATAATGTGTAATCTGTACAAAATTATTTATCAATAGTTAACATCCACCATTATAGCCATAGTGATATCATAAACCACACAAAATTCAGAAGACTGTACCCAAAGAAAACATTTATCATGTGCAGCTGCAAAAAAATACATTTTTGTGTTACTCTGTGAAGCATGACTTTTCATTTAGAGCAAGTGACTTTCCTTCCAAGTTAATTTAGCTCATTTTTTATTCTAGGTTTTCTTATGCATGTGCAAAAAAATGAAGCAATAACAATCTATTAACTCCCTTAACAGAATAAAAACTTTGCAAATAATTGATGGTTTGGTTTTTTTGCCCATTAATTCATGGAGTCAAGATGAAGCTCTTGGTAGTTCATGCTGATAATGTGAAATATCTAACATGGTTTCGTGTGTCATAGCAAATGTGTTTGCTTCTTTTTAAAGTTTAAAAGTCAATATTCAAAATAAAAGTATTTTGTAGTAATGTGAATATAGCTTGTGATGGAGCATAGTGTCATGGTAAAACATTATATATATTAAATTAATAAGTCTGTGGATCAGAAATGTACTTAGAATTAGTTGTGGCTCATATATAAGCCACAATAGTATCCAAACAAGCTGTAGTAATCTAGCAGTCATGAATTTTGTCTCCTAAAAATATTTGTGAAAGAATAATATTCTGATACAGAATGATAGTTCCTATGCAAATATTTGACCTGAAACAGTTACGTATTTCCATTTGAAAAACATAATAGAGTAAGATTACCATCCATTTAGCACAGTTTTTTCTGAGCTTACCAAGTACCTCAGCCTCCAAAGGGAGAATATTTCTGAATTAAAAATACTGAGGTCTACAGACAAGGGCCTAATTGAAAATGCTAACAATTTCAAATTTATTAGCCTAAAATGGTTAATGTAATTTTTAAGAATATTGCAAGCAATTTATGAAATACTTAAATATATAATATGTCTATATTGAAAAAAATATAGTCCACTGAAAAATGTCAGGGACATGATATTAGAAACAAATATAGCTAAGAACCTGACTAAAGTACATGAAGATACCAGGAAAAATATTTCTGCTCATTTTCTTTCCTTTATTCTATGTTAATATATAAATGTTTTATGTTTTAAGAAGAATTTTATATTGGAATATAATATTTTTAAAAATATACACATTTCCTTGCATAAGACCAATGTAATAAAACTGATTTGCTGGTCAGTATTTTAAAGATATATAACATTAACTCTTTTAGTAGCCTTTTTCATACTTACCAGTTTCCCAACTAACTTTGCAGGTTTTTCTTATCTATAATATTCCTGAAATATGAGTCCTTATTTGAAGTAACAAATTATATAAGTTACCATAGATATTTACAAAAAACACATGCCTGGTAGGATGTCAGTTCTCTTGTCCCTTCCCTTTTTCCTACTCAGACGCTAAATGTTTCATTACTCTTTTTCATAGGACAAAGAGGTATAATTGCCATGTTTCTTTTTATATTTTTATTAATGAAACAGTTTCTTGCTCTCTGAGTTAAAGGGTCACCTAAACAAGGTATTCTAAAGGCTCCTTTCATTTCCCAAGATTCTGGGAAAGTAAACCCTTCGCTTTTAGTTTTTCCAAACACAATTTCTTGAATGTCTGAAGCAGCAGTGGTCAGATTTCACATGGGATGTTCTAGAAAGGTGATATCCCTTGTGCAGGACTCTGGAATTCTCAGGAGCATTTGGGCCTTCCTTGGTTAGAGAGCTTGTTCTTTTTATTTTTTTGTCTTTGTCTGAAAATCTACCAAGCTGAGCAGGGGAATCTTCTTTATCTGTTTTTTCTGTTGTCAAACAAAATAAAATTCCAAACCAGCAGCAACATATACTCCTCTGGTTAATAAGATTGCAGGAGTACAGACATCACAGAGGACTAAAATGATTAGGTTTTTTCTAATATGTAATATCAGGAAATGAACCACATACAATATGTGATCTCATAAATGAAGATGATGTAAATCCATAAAGCAGGCACGATTATGCCAGAGTGGGGGAGAATCAATGAGTTGTACTGTTTATATAAAATCAACCCCCAGTTTTGTTGTTGGGGGTCTCAGTCACTAATCAGTGTTTTCAAAGTATAATCCACTAGAACACCAGTCCCATCAACAGATCTGGAGGGGAAAAAAGCTTCTATGGTCAAACAAGTTTGGAAAATTCAATAACATCTCCAACCCTAAGCTCATGGATTCCTAGCACCATTACCTAGTAAAATTTCTGAGTTCTGCAGTACAGACATTTGATGTTTTATAACCATCATTCTCCATATCTTATTTTGACTTTGGAACCCATTTGTTAAATAACAATTAAAATTCCAATTACCTAATTTTCTTCAAATATTCTTTGAAAGGAGCCATAAAGACAATTCTTTTGAATTTTAGTGAATATACTTGTCTTAAAAGTATCTCTCCTTCTAATTTTTTCTTAATCATTGTGACTTTGTATAAACTCTCTGACAATAAACTGGTTTTTTGTAGTATTCATAATGCAAGTGTACATTCATAATGTATGTACACATATACTATGATATTACCGTCATAATCATGAATGTAGTCAGTAGCACTTCAAAGTATAAAAACATTTTATATTGTACCCTGAGATTTTACAGAGGACAAGATTCTTTGTAATGGAATCATGCAATTACATCAATCAACACACTTTGGAATATGTTATGCTATGCCGCATCAAGCATTTGACCTCTGATGTCATTGATACTGATAATTATGACATGACAGACAAACAAGAAAAATGGAAATGATAAGCAAAGAACTAAATAGAAGAATATTTTCATGGAAAATTGTAGTGGTAGGTCTAAGAAAGAGATTGAGTTCTTTGAAAAGAATATAAATATTTTAACCAATAAAGAAGGAGTATTTCCTCCACCCAAGAAGGAATCTACTTGGTATTAGAACAAGCAGATATAGTCTGTAGGGAAGCCAAACAAAAATGAGAAATGTATTTCCAGCAAATGTTTTTTGGGAAAGGCAATATGCCTTATAGTCATTGATTATTTCAGTGAAGACCATAGTGGAGATCAAAAACAAAAATCTAATGACAAAAGAGCAAATTTAACAGTGGGTTAATAAATCAATTGTAAAAGTCCTAATAAAAGAATATATGGCAGTTTAATAAACTTTCTTATCTAATGTTTTGTTATCTAGAACACTTTATTTAACATAATTTCTCTACTTTATCAGTGTCTTGTGCATTGCCTAACACAGGGGAGATAAAAATTTGCTGAAATAGGCTGGGTGAGGTGCCTCACACCTGTAATCACAGCATGGTAGGAAGCTGAGGTGGGACGATCACTTGAGCCCAGGAGTTCTAGACCAGTCTGAGCAAGAGCAAGATCGTATCTCTACAAAAAATAGAAAAATTAGCTGAGCATGGTGGCACATGCCTGTAGTCCCAGCTACTCCAGAGGCTGAGACAGGAGGATCACCTGAGCCCAGGAGTTTGAGGTCGCAGTGATGTATGATGATGCACTGTACTCTAGCCGAGGTGACAGAGCGAGACTGTGTGTCCAAAAAAAAAAAAATTGTTGAAATATTATTAGTGATAATTTTGAGACACCACAAGATTTCATAGTAATTATAGTAGGCATTTAACTAAGATCTCTTTTAATTTCCCTAACAGCCCTACAAGGAACAGTTATCCCCATCTCATAGATGGGAAAACTGAGGTTCAGGAAGATTGAGTGACCTGCCTAAAGACATGAGCTATGATAAAAGCCTGGTTTGGTCTCAGATTATTGTGCAAGTTCTTCCTCTTCACTACTGTGGTTCTCAGAATTATTAGTGAGAGATTTAGTAGTCTCTATCTGATACCAAGGTTAAGAGGGACATGCGAATTTAGCAAAGAAGAATCTATAGATCCTTACCACTGAAGAATTCTATACATGAGAGCTATAATATTCATGAGAGACTTCAGAAGGCTGTGTCATGTAGTAATTTGTAATTTTGCTGAGCCACAAGTTGAATCATAAGTGTGGAGAGCCTGTTCTGTGGGAATTAGTCACTCACAACGTGAACCCAGCCAGCAGCAGCTCAGTGTGACTTTGCTGTTCTTTGTCATTTGTGCAGTAATGCTCATAAAAAGATACAGCAACAACTGTTGCTCTGCACATAATGCACCTGAAAGAAGGTCAGCTGTTCAGATTGTGATAAGGTCAGAAAAGGTGAAGCAGTCTGATAAATACAGTTTATATCCAAGTTTTCTGCAGGAAATTTCATGCTAAGAGGTGTTTGCGAATTTGAGGACTCAGAGGCCCCAGTCAGAGCCTCCAGAATGTTATTTCACATTTGAGCAAATTAAGGCTTGGGTGACTTGGCTGAGGTTACAGAACCTAGTAGGTGTTTGTGCCATGGTTTATGTCTGCTGTCCTATTTTTTCTTTACTTTTAAAAAGCAAATAACTAGTAGCTTCAGGTGTCAGGCTCTGCCTTTAAGTATTTTATACGCATTCTGTAATTTAACTCTCTAAAATAAGTACTAATTATCACCCCCATTTAACAGATCAGGAGAGTGAGGTAATTAGGAAGCAGAGATTTAGGATGCTAAATAGCTTGTGCAAGGTCACACTCTGCTCACTACTACTGAGTGGAGGTGGGATTCCAACATAAGCAGTCTGGTCTCAGTGGCCATCATTTTACTCTGTACTTCCTCTGAGCAGAAGAAAACAAAAAAAGCTGGGATTTTTTTTCTCAGTTTATTTAAGAGTTTGCAATTTTTTCTTTAGAGTCAAATGCCAAAATGGAAATAAACACCAAGAAAAAAAAGTAGGAATATATGAGGCTCGGTTCAGAATTGAAATGGGCTCTGACGGTGGTTTGCACTTTTCCTAATTGGGACGTCCTCTGTTTGTGTTGGGCATCACTTCAAACAGAGCAGGACTGAGGAGCTGAGTATTTGTGTCTGAGAACTTCAGCAAATGTGGAAGTTACCATTTGGTTTTCTACTTCTGCAGGATAGGAACCAATATAGGTGTGACATTCCTGTCCAAAGCCATCTCCAGTTGTTAATGGGATTTTGAAAATCCTTCCAAAGTGACTGAGATCTTTTTCATTTCATCTGAAGGTTTGGCCTTCTGTGGGCAGGATAAGACCCACTGTGGTGGGACCTCAGTTCATCCTTCCCTCTGCAGAAGCAACCATGGAAATATCAACACATCCAAGATTTACCTGAATTTTATGAGCACGGAGTCATGAAAACAAGACATTACCACATTGGCACATCTTGTGGTTTCCATGTGGTCTTTCCCTAGAATTCTGCCAGAGTTCCTGAGAGTAGCTACTTAGTTCTCACAGTGTTCCCTCTAAGGCTTGCCACCAGCTTGCTAAGAATTCTGAAAACTAGCATTCATCATTAAATATTTCCACCCAGTGTGCTCAACTCTAACATAAAATGAAATAGAATTTTATTTTACATTTCACTTATATGATTCATTAGCTCATACTTGTTTTGCTTTTCTGTGCACAATGTTCAAAGTAAACAGGTAGTCAATTGTAATTGACTTGTTATTTATAATATTGGAAGTGACTTTTCATCATAGTCTTTTTCCTTAATAATTGTTTAATTTAGCCTAATTACTTATAGTTTTTAGTACTATTTGACATTGGACAAATAGAAGAAAGCATCTAATTTAACTTCCTACTCTAACTTTATAAAAAATATTCTTTTCACATACAGAACACTTTTTAGAAAAAAAATATAGAGGACTGTGCTTTCATTGGGGACATTTATATCGAAAGTTTTAAAACTCTGTGCACATTTTGTAAAATGCCATCATACTTTTAAATAACTTAAGAGAACCTCAGATGAAAGCTCTTACATAAATGCAAATTGTGGTTGATTATATTTGAATGTCATTTTCCAAAACAGCAAGGATGGAATTAAACAACGAAGCTTTGGAGACAGTAAAAGTGATTTAGGAATTCTGACCTGGGTGAAGGCAAGATGGTGATTGGTGTGTTTTTGAGGGCGATATTGTTTCTTAGATGATGGAGAAGTCTCTTGACTTCTAAGTTATGGGTTCATCATGGAGAAAACTGTTACAGCTTTCACTGTAGAAGTTAATTTGAATTAAGAGTCAACATGAAACTTCCTCACAAGACTGTTTTCAGTGTCTTTTCTCTGACACCTCATTTGACCTCCTCAGTCCATATATCGAGCTGTACTTGCTCCATCCCCATGTAGCATTACCTACGTGCTTACTGACCTATGTTTTGCCCTGTGTTGTCAGGTATGGTTTGAAATAGTAAGGTCTTGTCTTTCTGAATGATACCATATGCTCCTAGAGGGACAGTGTCATAACTCCTTGGTGCCCTATGCATTATAGATATATCTATTAAATATTTACAGTCATACAGTTTATGGCTATATGAGACCTTAGGTGATTTGGTTCAAAAATGCCTTATCTTATGGACAGGGAAAATTAAATTATAAAGAGGTAAAATAGTTTCTCTTAAGGGTTATAACTAATGTTATGGGTAAACATGAACTAGAAGTTTAGATGTCCTGATTTCTAGTTCAATTTCCTCCCTCCATCCCTCCTTTCCTTCCTTCATTCCTTCCTGGTGTCAGGCATTCCACTAGGCGCTGAGCATGTCTTGGCACTTATACTATGATTAGTGAGGCAGATACTAATAAATATTACACAAATACATGCACACTAACTACTAAACTAAATGTTGTTAAGAATTATGTAATCCTATGAGAGTAGATAATGGATGGGAGATTTTCTTGAGAAACTATCTTTGACTAGTCTTGGCATCATATATATGTGTACTTTTTCAGTGCAATTAAATTGAACAAGTATTTGTTATATGCTTGCTCAGGCCCCAAAAGAAATTAGAGTTTGTCAGCCATAGCCCTTTCCTCCATCAATATATAGTTGGTTAGAAGAGGAATAAGTTAAGACATAACTATTGACCTTTCCTCCATCAATATATAGTTGGTTAGAAGAGGAATAAGTTAAGACATAACTATTGACATAAAGCAAAATGTTAGAATTTCCATGGTTCAAAGGATACAAAGATCACATTTTTTTTGTTTTTTTGGGGAGGAAAAAAGTCAGGAAGAACTTCCTGTAAGAAATGGTGTATGATATAGCCTCTGAACAAAAGGTCTTTAAAGAAGGTACAAGAAGGAAGAGGGAAGGCATCATTCTAGCTGTGAGAAAAAGCAAGCAGAAGTAGAGCAAGATAGGAATTATGGACATTTTCAGGCAATAGAAAATAGTTTCATTTTACAGAAGTAGGCTCTTTGTGGAAAGTTACAACTTTATACATCATTGAGAAGATTGTCTTTATTTAAATGCCCCTAGAGTCAACTGGAATTAAGGATGGAAATGCAGATATTCTCTCTTGCTCCTACACCCAGAGCACATAATCCTATTCTTTGCATACACACACACACCCGGGCAGGAGCTAATTCCCTTATTATTATATTGCTAGCATCTCACTGGGGTCTAGTAAACATTTGATCATAACAGTGCGAAAAGTGTCTTGGTATGTTGAAATTTTTCCCCAGCAGAAGACAACTAACTGCTCTAGAAGCAGAAGGAGAACTCCTTCCAAATGACATTGCTGGCCTAGTGTAGTGAGTATCAAATCCATGTTAGAACTACTGCCTATAGAAACCTATGTCACCAACTTTGACCCAATTCAGAGAAGGGTCTCAACAATTTCTCCTATGTACAGTAGAATTCGTTTGTCTAGATATCATTGTAGTAAAATAATGGAAAATTATTCATTCATGTGTTAACCAGCACCCACGTACTGTTTTCTAGATTCTGTGCAAGAACATAATGTTATCGGTAAAGCTTATGAGGAGAGCAAAAGGAGAAGAATCTTTTAGAACAAATGTTGCAAATGAGTGGCCCCCAATTCAACTCAGGCATGGCTATACTTTATCTTTTATAGAGTTGCCAAGATTTAAAATTAAGGATATTTCAAAGAAAAATCTAGATTTTTGGCTTCCCTTGAAAAAATTGGAGAATTTGATCACAAAGAGCCTACATTCCCAATGTCAGTAGTTATTTAGAGCTGAATAGCAGCTGCCTTCTGTAATTAGGGCGTGTATCTCTCAGTGTGCCACAGTCTCCATTACTCCCTCTTGCCTGTATCTAGCCTGTTGTACTCATGTCTGTCTGTGGCTTCCTGGCCCTTATGAACATGTGTTAAGGTCCCTGCTTACAAGTGACTATTGCCTCTATGGGCCTCTTCTCTTTAGTCTCCAATGGCAATTTTGTGGCCAACTGGGCTATTAATTATGGTCACAGCATGCATCTGTGTGGTGCTTTATAGTCTGCAGTGGTTCTCAAACTTTCACATGTGTTGGAATCATCCACATTGTGATCCAGCAGGTCTACGTGGGGTCAGTGCATTTGCAGTTTTAACAAATTCCCAGGTGTCACTGATGCTGCTGGTTTGTGGACCACCTCTTGAGAACGACCAACAAACTACATGGTAACTGATTTGCACAAAGTCACATGTGGCTGAGGGTGGTAGGGAGCAGTATTGTTCCCCACCAGAAATAACGTTTGGAAAGATTAAACAGCTTACCTGGGGTTGCAAGAAACAGAGGCAGATGCAAAACCATGACTTTAGAGTAAATCTAGCAGGAAACCACCCTGCATATATCCCCATTTCTGCTACCCCCACCCCCACCCAAGATTCACAGCATCCTCAAGAAAACCTTATAATAGAGAGGTGCCCATGGGGAATTGAATTGAGAATTATAGCAATATGGCCATGGGGAATTGAATTTAGGATCATGCCAAGGATGATCATTGTCATATCTCAGGACGTGACAAAAGAACTTGTTCATATTCAATGAGCAAGGGCCAAAAGGGAGGGGTTGAAGCTGGACATGAGACACACCTACTGAGGTTGGGCGGAGTGGAGAAAGCCCAGTCTGCTTGGAGGAGGTCCAGTTCCCGGGCAGACCAGATGAGTCCAGTACAGTCCCTGGGAATCCAGGAGGTTCAACATGGAGCAATAAGTGCTGCTGAACAGCAGAGCCTAGCACTGGAGGTTCTTTGAAAAGCCAGTGATGTTCTGTTTTCAGAGAGTGAGTATCAGAGGGAATGACGATTGAAGTGGGCCCCAGCTGGATTGGGACTCAGGAGCAGGACTCTGGGCAGGTAAGATCACTAGTGGGATATAGCAGGGCACATTGTCTAGGCACAGACTCAGTACAGAAAGCAACTGTAGGATCCATTTCCAAGGTCAGGGTACAGAGTAGAGGTGAGGCTTCTCAGTCACTAGAGCTGATTGTTACTGTCAGAGCAGAAGTAATAAGAAGGTGATTTCTTCAGTTTCTGTGGATTAAGCTTCTTAAAACCTTAGATCAAGATTAGTCTATTTACTTGGGGCCCTTCCCACTTATGGGAAGAGAAAGGAGGTAAAGAATGAGAACCAGACAGGGTCTGGCATGGATTAAATTTATTAAAATTCTATCTGCTTAATACTCTATGAAATGAATAATTTGGCCATAATGTCATCATGGTAGCCATTCACTAACCTTGTTAAAAAGTTTGTATTTCTGTACAAAATCAGGACTGTTAGACAATAATTGTCAACCATCTGCCTCCAATTTCTAAGGTAATTAGTTATTTATGTTTATTTACATATTTATATGTATGTGTAATTTGTATGTAACATTCCATGAAACCTAGTTTGGGATTGTTAGTGATGTATTCTGGCAAATTTGAGGGTTGACTATAAA
This sequence comes from Cheirogaleus medius, assembly GCA_008086735.1. Lineage (NCBI taxonomy): Eukaryota > Metazoa > Chordata > Mammalia > Primates > Cheirogaleidae > Cheirogaleus > Cheirogaleus medius. Next base: position 63,960,823 of record VBSM01003204.1, on the reverse strand, counting down.
ACATTTTTATTTTAGTCTTGTTGAAAAAATTTTTAAATCTTTTATCTTTTTCCTGCTAAACATAGTATAATGGAGATAACAAACATCTTTTTCATTGTTAAAAAATTGAATAGGGTCCTCAATCTGATAATGTAGATAAGGCAGATATAAAATAAGTATTTTGGATTTGGGAATTTATGTGGGAGTAGAGGAGTACTTCTTGTTATCTAATAATATTAAATGTTCTTCTGGTGGTTTTATACTTTATCCTAAAAGTAAACTATAGAAACTAATCCTGATTAGTTGAGGATTCTGATTTAGTTTCTGCTGAGACATATAATACCCATGGGCTAGGCACACTATGTGTTTGATTGTAATAAACTATAAACATGCAGAAGAAAATTATTCTGCCTTTTTTCCTTTAATAATATTGTTTTAGGATTATGATAATCACCTAAAACAGTGGTATACGTAGCATGACACACTCATTGCTCTGATGGGAGAGCTGACCATGGTGCCATCCTCTAATCAACTTTAGCCTCAAGGTTTGCTCTAGAGGAAAAGATTTGGGACTGTGTTCTCTCTAAGAAAAACAAAAAATATGAAGCATTACTTTTTTATCAACCATTTTGGGAACCATTATATGAAGGAAGATGTCACCTGAATTGTGTGCAATGTAATGTGCAAACCAGAGACAATTTGGAAAGTAAAGGAAAGGGTATTAAAACTGCTGTTTTTGTTTTTTTTTTTTTAATTTAAACAGGCTCATGCACAATTAGTTCGAGAAGTTGATGTGGAGAAGGTGTCTGCTTTTGAGAATCCATACGTAGATGCAATAAAGAGTTTATGGAATGATCCTGGAATCCAGGAATGCTATGATAGACGACGAGAATATCAGTTATCTGACTCTACCAAATAGTGAGTATCATCCAGGAGACCCTTTGATCTTTCTCTTTGCTTTCCTGTGGAGGTGCTCTGCAGTTACCGTAACTCTCTGCAGTCTGTGCATTGTATATAGTATCCGATTCAGACTTCAAAGTTAGGAAATATAGATATTGGACTTTTGCCAACCTCATAAATCTAAATAGATTATAAGGGACTTGTATCATGAATCAGGGAGACTATTTTACTGTTTTCTGTTTGAAAAACAGACTAAAGACTCTGGGAATCTGATTTCACCAACCTGTCTCCTTCCTCAAATTGCAAACCAATGATTCTCAAACACATGCACCACTGTGATTTGAAATCTTGTAATAATAATTTTTGGTACAAATTCTGATCTTATTTGTGTACTAGAAAACACCTACACATATTAGAAACTGCAAACAAAAATGTTTGATTATGGCTTCCTAAAACATCAGACCTCCTACTTTCCAGTTTTCAGACCCAGAACCTTGACTGCTTTCTGAGAGCCACTATTAATATTGATGAATAGGTTTTCCTTTGCATGAAAATTATGTGTGAGTCTAATTTTGCATGTGTTCCGGAACAATTTTGTGAGCTATCGGTCAAACTCATGTGTCCTGGGAAAGATTTGCATCCTAGGGAGATATGTTAATTCTCTAGATTAAATCCCACCCAACAGAAAGTAAAGAAAAGATTTGGCAATCATTGGATTAATGTAATCAATGTAGTCAGCAATCTAGATAATCAGGCGCCTGGATAATGGGGGTTGTTTTTGTAGTATTTAGCCAGATTTCTGTCTACGTTAATTATCTCAATCCAGCATTAGCCTCTTGTTTTGGTTCTGGGCAACAGAGAATGAGTGGAAAGAATTCAGCAGCCTTAGGCCAGTTCATATGATAAAGTGACCCACTGGATGAGAGCAGGCCCTTGGGGAAAATAAGGAGCCTGACAGGCTGATTGGCATCACTCAGCACTACATGGAAGATCCAAAAGCTATGTGACTGTTTTCTCAATAATGTTATCATGCTTTTACGCTACTTCTAGGCATTTGTATAAGATATAACTTAACGCCAGCCACAGAAATGTTGCCTGGTCAAAATATTTCTTGAATTCTTATGGTAAATTTGAATTACACAATTGTGGAATGTGACATAGAATGCTCATGATTACCAAGTTCATCATATTTTAACATTAACCCCCTTGTTTGCCTCCAAAATGTGTGCTTTCCTCATGTCTTCTTTTCTTCTTCCTTCTTCCACACCTTCACTTCGCTCTCCAGGCTGTTCTGCCTGCCTTCCTTCACTGCTTCCACCCATTCTCCCTCCCTCTCTCCTTCCTCCCTTTGTTCCTTTCTCCTGAGCTCCCACTAAGTTTCGCTGGGTACAGAGATGGAAAAGATGCATTCAGCTCCTGTCTGTTCCAAATTCTGCCCCCTCAACCTCTGACTTTCTTTTACTTCCTGCGCACTCTGTCCTTCTGTTTCCTTTGCCATTTCAGATGTCCCGTATCTCCCCATGTTGCTGCCGTGTCTTAACCATCATCCTCTGTTCCTGCTCACTGTGTCCTCTCCTGTCTGCTTGTTACCTGTCCACCATCATCTTGGATTTTCTTTGGCTCTTTTTTAGCTCCTTTCTACTTCTCACTTTGTTGCCATGATGCCTGCCCTGGCCTTTGCCAACTGATCCTCCATTATAAGGTTACATTTTACTAATAAATTCTTCACCTCTTATCATTTTCCTTCTAACCCCTATGGTTTCACTTTTATTTTAACTCTTATCTCCTCACTATCTGTACTATTCTCTACCCGACACCTGTAACTCTTCTCCTTACAGAGAGACCTGCTACTGGCCAGTCAGAGCACCAGTATCCAGTAACTGTGTACTTGCCAAGGTTAGGTCTCCCCCTTAGGATTTGCCTCCTGCTCCTGGGACAGAGCCTCGGAAAGATTCCTCATCGCACCAAGGATATCTGTATCGGCTACTGTGGATTTCTAGCCATGTTCCCATTAGTTACGTTGGGAACTGGTTGCTGCCATTATCTACTTGCTTTCTATCCTAGACAGTTTCTGCAGGCACCCCTGTCAGTGCTGTGATCCTGGGGAAGCCATAGTCTTAGCATTCTGTCAGTCCAGGCTGAATCTACCCTAGAAACATGGCTGCTCTGTGGGCATGCCCCTTCTGATAGAGCCAGATCAAAATGTGGGGGCACTGGTGCAGGCTGATCCAAACCCCTTCAAATAGTTTTTCTTTAAGTAGTTCTACTTTTCCCTAGTGGGGATGAGGAGAAATTGATTTTCTAGATTATAAATATGTGGGTATATGTATATGTACATATATCTTATTCTTTTTAAACCATATTTTATGCTGAAGTAATAAAGTGAATTATAACAACATGTCCTTACACACTTTGACATCTTAGTATGTGTCTCTTTAAAAAAAAAAATAGGACATTTTTCTACATAGGAAATAACACAATAGTATACCTGAAATTAATAATCAGTCCTTTTTATCATTCTATGCCCAGTTCATATTCAAATTTCCCAAATTCTTCCAAAATGTCCTTTGGAGGTGGTTAATTCTAGGACTACACATTGCATCTGGTTGTTATGTCCCTTAAGGCTCTTCTAATCTAGTAGAGACCCATTTTGCATTTCACTGGCATCTTCAAGGGATTGGCCTAGATTTGCCTGATTGCTTCTCATAGTATGATTTAGCTTGTTCCCATATCTCATGGATTTACTGTAAACTGGAAGTTACATTTAAAGTCCTTTTTAGATTCAAGTTAAACGTTGTGACTAGAATGCATTATAAGTGATGTTACGTACTGGCTTACCCGTAGTTGCTGAAGTTAAGATAATACAATAGCATTAGGGTAGTGGCACCCTCTCTTATAAAGTTATGTTTTTCTTCTTGCCATGTTACTTTGTCACTGAGTGATATCCAGTTCCCCATCGTTTCTTCACCTAATGTATTTAATTCCAACTAATAATTATTGCCTGGTTTAATGATTCCATTAAGATTTGTAAAAGAATGATTTGCTACTTTAATTAATTGGTCTACATTGATATTCTTCTGTAGATTTTATTTTTTGCTGGTGCTATTTGGTTTCCTATTGGAAAGGTATATGTTTTAATCTTTTGTTTAAAGTCAGCAATTTGTTGCATAGACTAAATAGGTGGTGACCATATAATTTATCATTCAAACTAGGACACGTTGAGAAGGAAGGGATTACTAATGATAATTTCACTGAAATAACAGGCTTATACTGGGAATCTCTAGGACAAGCAGAGACATTTGGTCACTGTCGCTAAATGAAACCTACGGAGGTTGGTTTGTTTGTTTCCTTCATTTTCTCTAGAATACTGTTTACTTCAAGGGAAATAGAACCAGGTTAGTTCTGCCAGTTATGTAAGGGGCTGTATGTAGAAACCAGAGTTAAGTGGCCCTATGTTTCTGGTCTCTTCTAGGCATGTTTTAGCACTCTGTAGATCAGTGCCCACGCAGCCTGGCTGGTTTACCTCAATCCCACTGTGCCAGGAGGCCTGAGTATGATTGTCACCGTATTCTTCCTGATCTTAGTACTGGGTACTTTTTCTTTAGCCATGTAAACCCTCTCAACTTAATAGGTCCTGTGGCATCTTGGAGTCATTCATTTACTGCTGTGTTCCAGAGATTTTTCCAGTGTAGTCATAGCAGGTGTTCCATCAACTACAGAGATAGCACTGACAAAGATGTAGGTCCCATGTATTGAACAACACTAATTCCCAATATTGAACTCATTTTCACGGAATAACTCAAAATAATTCCTTTCTGTGTGTTGAGGTAGCTGTTACCCCTTTGCCTTTCTGACTTTTTTTGTGTGTCCGTTCCCCTGGTGTATCTGCAGTGTTTTGTCTTGCCTCCTTTTCTTTGTATGGGGTTTCCATGTTGTTGTTTCTGTCTTTAAAATAAAACATACATCATTAATAGTCTGAACCTAGTTTCTTATTCATATATTACTACCTTACCAAAAAAATCTTCCTGAACTTAGGACTAACTTCTCTGAGTGCTGTCTCTGCTGGCAAGTGTTCGGTTTAAACTTAGAGGATACATATCTAATCTCTAGAGTGTGGGAATCGGGGCCTTCCACACACATCAGCTTAAAGGTTGCAGCATAGTCGCTTATTCTGTCCAGAACCCTACTGGCTGTGAGATTCAGTGCAAGCCACTTACCAAACATACTGAGCGCAGAGGCCAAGCACGAATTTCTTCTTCTTTTATGGCTGATGATCTCCTATTCATCCTTTAAGACCCAACTCAGGAGTAGCCCTCTCTGAAAATCTTGCCCAACACCAATGGCATAAGTCACTATGTCATCTGTCTTAACACTTTGTATGTATCTCTGTCATATCTGTTATCACGTTTACCAAAGTATCTCCCTCCTCCACCCTCAGTGCCTAACAGTGACTGCTCATGTTTGACCTTCACAAGTGATTTTTTTAATGAAATAATAGATGGATAATTTCCACTATTTTAGTGAGCATGGTGTAGGCACTATCTCTCTTTGATATCATCTCATAGCCGAACTATGAAATTTCAGAAATGAAGGCATTCAAATCTTTTTTCCTGCTTTTGTTGAAGGCCTGGGATCCGAAAAGCTCTATTATGAAAAACAATAATAGCTGCTATTTACTGAACATTTAGTATATGTTAGATTCTGTGCTTTGTTATTTACATGCGTTATTTCATTTAATCCTCAAAGCCACCCACAGTAATAGATATTTCTTAGTATTTTCATCTAACAGAAGAGGAAACTAGGTCTCGGATTGAGCAATTTGTTCAAGGTCACACAATAGTAAGTGATAGAAGTAGGAGTTGAATTCAAATTTGTTTATTCCATAGCCTAAGCTTTTAACCACTGTGAAATACAGCCTCACAGAGGATGGATGGATGGATGGATGGGTGAAAGACAGATAGATGACTGATAGTTATTAAATAGATATATAGATGATAGATAAATTGATAGGTAAATATGATTAGGTATCTTATAAGTCACCATGAAAGGTATAAATTATTAATTTTTATCAATGTTTTCTATGGGTAGTTTCACATTTATATGGTCAGGAAGGAAAATTATGCAGAATTTACTGGAAAACAAACCCAGCAGGTTTTTTTGTTATCATCAAGAAAACTTAGCCATGTTTAGCTAAGCATCAGTTATCCATACTAACATGGAAGATGTTCTAAGTCACAGATAATTCAGGAATGTTATTTCTTTATTTTAACGTATAGTCTTCATCCACCACATCACCCCCCTACACACGCACACTCCTCCAAATCACTTTTTAATGGAACCAATAAGGAGGATACAATAAAATGTTTTGAGCTTCCCTTTTTCTACTTTGATTAGCCACCTTAACTATCATAATAAGCAATCAGATGACTCAAAGGACAGGCAGTGATGATAGAAACAGGGAGATGGGAAATACGACATAATGGATAAGCAGTTTGGAATAAGTTTGCAATTGGCTTTAATTTGGTGAATTCTTCCAACTCTATTTAATGAAAGAATAAAAAGCATTCTAAGATCCTGGAGAATTTTGTAGATTCCTTTATTAATTTCTCCGTTATTGATAAAAAGCCTGGGGGCTTGAATATGTTTAGATAAAGAGCACAGTAAACAGATGGCTGTAGGTTTATTTTTTTTTCCCTAGGGTTCACCACCTGCTTTAATATACTGAGACATCAGGTCATATGAGTTCACTGTGTACAGTACCAAAAGCTCCCTGACATTAGCCAGAGAACACAAATCTCAATCATGTTGGCACGTACTGAGAAAAGTCCTCACACTGCAGGCTTTGGCTAAAGACTAATCTGTGTTTATCTTAAGGGACCAAATAATTTCTGATTTCGCTCTAGAAAGCTTCTTCTCCAGAGAGTTTGGTAGATCAGACACCTTCTTGAGATTTCCACATGATCCAGAGCCCATAAGGCCAAAGTGCATGAATCAATTGGCTTTTTGGCATAAGTCAGTATTACAGTTTTCTTCTAAACTCATGGTTAAATTTTTAATTGAGTCTGATTATGACCCTGCACCAATATTATGTACCATGTTGAATTTAAAATGCAAAAGGTAAAACAGCAACTCAAAGCAAAAAAAAAGAAAAGGTACAGAAGTACATTAGCAGATCCACCTGATTTAGGGCCGAATCCTTCTTGAGGAAGTACCTTGTAAAAGTTGCTGAGGATGAGTCAAACACTTGACGCTCAGGGTATATTGGTTTGGCTCTTGTAGCCATTCAGACCTTCCTCTTTATCTGATGATTTTTTAAAAAGTTTAAGCCTGCTCCAAGCTTTTTAAGGCAGATAAGACCATTGTATGATGAGAATATTAGGTCATACATAGGCCAGCTGTCTAAGTAAGCCTCACTTTCCTCAGATGTGACATGTGACATGTAATCTTTAAATTCTTCTCCTAAATTCTGAAGTCCTTTGATTCTGTTACCATAGATTCTGCCTTTATCTGAGAAGTCATTATCCTATGCAGTCAAGTGGAAACCTGACATCCCCCAAATTTACCTGGAAATGGAATGAACAGAGAAATTATTCCTGACATGTTTAAATTACTGAAAATGCTATCTTTATCTCAGAAGACAGCATTGATCTTATATGTGTTTCCTCTTTCTTAAAGAATGACAATAATAACATGGGGTGTCATTTTTTTCACTTGAGTGACATATTTACTTGTTTTGTTATCTAGTGGGCCACATTTCCTTTTGCAAGAGTAAAACAAACAAGAAAAAAAAAATAAAGACAAAGTAAAACCTGCCTTTGTTGTCCACAGTAAACTGTGATGATTCTAAGATGTAATCTTTATTATTCCTTTTTCAGAATACTTTTAGGAATGAAAAGATAAAGCATAGATGTGTTTAACTGTGCTGTTTCAGCACTGAGAAGGGGCAGGGAAAAGGACTCAGACTGGCCTGTTTGCCAATCATTCACTCTGCACATAGGGCAAAATGGGTGTGGGAGACAGGCTCATTCTGTCAGTTTGCTGCTTGCTCATGCTTTAGCAGGACCTTTCTACCTTCAGGAGTTTTGCCTCTTTATAGGGCTTCCCAGCCTCTTTATTCAGGATTTTGTTATGCCCAGCTAAAGCTAGGGATGCTATTACTATAGAATAGGGATTGGCACATTTGGCCTGCTGCCTATTTTTATAAATAAAGTTTTATTGGAACACAGCTACGCTTATTCGTTTATGTATTGTCTATAGCTGCCTTGTACCCAAAGAGAAAGTCAAACACACACACACAAGCAAATTTCGAACTTCTCCTAGAGAAGTAGAATTAATATTGAAAGGCAACTAGCACTCTGCTTCCACCATTTATATAGAACCTAGCTTAAGACTCTTACTTCTTAACACAGAGGTAAGTTTCATAGTCCTGAGAGAGTGGATGGCCTTCATTCCTTCATCAGTACTGTAGAAATATTGCTTTGCACAACAAAACTTTTGGTAAGAAGTGAGCAGCAGAGAGCTCTAGATTGTATTCCCTGGCAGTACCTATAAATGCCACAGAAAGAGTGTCTAGCATTAAAGATGGCGTAAATGACCAGAAATGTTCATTGCGTTGATTTGGCCTCTGAGTGCGAGAATTATGTCTCATGTGTCTTGTCTTTTGCCCCCATCATAGTACCTGGTGCTGTGTTGCAGCAGGTTAAGGAGAATAGAATAGGACCTAATCAATTGAAGCAAAGGTAGGACTGATGGGCTTTTGTAAGGGGCCTAATATATTAATAGCATGCACCTGACTAGAAGACAACCCCACCTCCTGTCACAGGTGAACCAAGGAACCTTGCTATCTTCAGGTAACCCTTAAGGTAACATGATGATGCTTCTTTTTTAATTTCCTGCCTGCCAAGCCAGCCACTTTAGGACACTAATTGGCTAACTCTGATGATCTTGTTCATTATCTCTGTGTCTTTTCAACTGAAAGTGATGAATTGAATTTCGACCTATAATTAGTTCATGTTAAGTCAAGTTAGCATGACCAGCTTCCCAGACCTGATCATCCCTATCAAAATGAAGGTTCTGATCCTACAGAACCAATATCCAAGTTAAGATAACATGACCACAGGATACCTGCTTAAATCAGTGGCCTTTTGCTCAAGGATGACTCTTGGCTACAATCACTGGAACCTCTCTTATGACATCTCATCTGCATTGTAGTATAGTTATTTATAGCACATTTAGCTTCATTGCCAGACTACAGGCCCCTTGAGGACAGGATTTGTGTCCTTTTTTCTTTGTGGTTCACTCTCACAGCTAAGCATAGTGCCTATCTTATTGTAGGCTTTCTGTAAAAGTTCTTGAATGAGTAATAAAAGGACAAGGAAATTCTGTGCCTTTCCTGATTTCTTCTCATCTCTATTCTTTCTTCTTTTCTGCCTGTTCAAATCCCATTCTGTCTGCACAGTATAACTCATCCCCCACCTCTTTTGTACACTATTCTCTAGTGACTACAGTTCATAATCATCTCTCCCTTCTTATTGCATTCATAGTTAGCAGCTCACAATTTGGCACTTAATTGTTTCTTAATTGATTCATCTGCGCTCTCTTTGCTTCTCAGGTAGCCTGACGTCCCTAAGGGTAAAGAATATATTTTAACGTATTTTATACCATCTCCCTGTTCCAATCTTCCTCCATCCTACACGCTGCATTAGAATTTAACATATAACAGATTCTCAATAAATATGTGTAAATCAACTGAATTAAGCACTGCCATCACATTTCAAGACAGGCAGACTAGAATAAAAAGTAGTCTTCAGATATTTCTTGATGTTTTAGAATTGTACCAAAATAAGTCAATAGCTTTGAAAGGTATTAATATTATACATAAAAGATGAATAACAAAGCCAAATAGACAAATTGAAAAAGGCCTCCTTCCTTTCCTATCTGCCTCTGTCTCTCTGACTTTCTTGTTGTTGTTGTTTTGTTTTTGTTTTTAATTACAAGGTCAATTTATTTGTTTGAGCACAACCCCTGAGAATCTATTGCTGTGAACCAAGTCCTGACCCTAATCCTGACCCTGGTGTCTGCCTGACAGAGACATAGTTGCCTGACCCGTTTCCCATTTTTATTCTCTTTATGTTAGACATTCTGAATAACTCTCCATATATAACATTCATAAGATCCTGAAACTGTCATACTTACCAAATGCAATGATAGGATCCTTTTAGGAGATATTTAATTTAGTTTTTAAAATCTGATTTTCTGTTTTGGGTTAGTTCTTTGGTAAAGGGAAATTAAAATACATAATCCCGAAGGCTTCTCTTTTATCCTACAGAATGGTCTCCCTGGAACAGTTTTCATAAACAGTAGGATTGTAACCCACCTGCTACCACTGAGTGATCTTTGTTTTGAACAAATTTGATATGAAAAACAAATAACTTATTATGAACAAAATACCTATAATAAATGCAGCACCTCCTTGAACTCTAAACATGGTATGCCAGGAAAGAGGAAAGTTGATTTGCCCTCCACAAAATGAGCTCTCTAGGAGATGGAAGTGTTTGTGTAATGAGTAATCTCGTGTAGCTAACCAGCCTAACCAGATTACCGGCCAGGCTCATAGCAGCAACAGGGTTTGCAAAATGAGGGAGGGACTTGAGTGGGTCATGGCACCAAAACCTCTACTTGAATCTCCCCTCAGGATAGCAGTTCCGCAGAACTGCTACTTCTCCATTTTTTTAAGGTCACTTTATAATTTTTTCACTTTTTTCCTTTGGATCTTTGTAGTCATAGAGTACAACAACCGTGTGTGTGTCTGATTTCTCCTTAGCTTCTGCTGCCTTTGACACTGTCAGATACTATCTCATGGCATGATCTAGCTTTCAACTCCCCAAAGACTATTTCTCTCACAATGAGGTCTTAATTTTTTTTTAATGAAGTCGACCTAGTTTTTCTAACCTTCTTTTCAATAATTAAAAATTTGAAAACCTACCCAGAATCATTTTCTGTGCCATAACTTCATCTTAGTATTTGATTTGAACTGCAAATGTGTTGGAAATGCAGCCTTTCCATGGGAGGCCTTTACATGGGTTAAAGAGCCCCCTAACACACACACACCATAGCATGCTGTGTTGAATACCCCAAGACGCTCTTTTCATTTATCTTATCATGTCTGGTTGAATCTGCACCAAATGTCAGGAATTTTTTTTTGTTTTTCCACTTACTATACTTACTACTACAGATACTTTTCCCTTTTGTTATAATTCCTTTCTTTCCTTTTCTTTTTTTCTTTTTTTTTTTTTTTAGAGACAAGGTCTCACTATGTTGCCCAGGCTGGAGTACAATGGCTGTTCACAGGTGTGATCATACCACACTACAGCCTTGAACTCCTGGGCTCAAGCAATCCTCCTGCCTCAGCTTCCCAAGTAGCTGGAACTACAGGCACATGCCACTATGCCCAGCTTATAAAATTTTTCTAACCTCGGCTGTAATGTGATATATTTGACTTGCCAAATCATGTCTCTAAATTTTATTCTGTCTTCCCTTCATTAAAAAAAAAAAGCACTTGAATTTTTAATTTCTACGTTGTTCTTGGTTTAGATTTCAATTATCCTTCCAGTCAGAAGTGGTAAGGTGTTTTCCTTTTAATTTTAAAGATTTTTAAAAATAAGTTTTCATTACATGTCAAATTGGAGCATAAATTAAATTTGCAGATCAACTCAAAACTGTTATTGACAAACTATTGTCAAAATTAGGAAACAATTGGAATCTCTTTTTAAAACATATTAAAGAGAGAAGATGGCATATTTAAGCTGATTTGGGCATGTTATTTTAGTAAAGTTTAAGCTTCTTTCATATATTTTTAATCATTTAAAGTAGTAAATTATATCCTATTTCTGAATTGATTTTTCTGCAGCCAGAGATGATCCTGAGTTAAACATGTAAAGAATTTAGCTGTTACAAGGTATAAACTAATAGATATGATTTCCTTAAGTCTTTCATACAGTTCATTCATACTACAGAAGGATGATTTGTGGATTATCACCAAGGATTAGAGACTATTCCAACAGGTTCCCAGAAAATGACTACATATAAATGTTTATCCCATTCCTAATAAATGCCACCATTTTTCATTTTTATGTAACCCTTTTCTTCCCACAAGTTGGTAAACCTGCAGGTGGGGATCGTATCCAATGAATTTTCATATTCGTAGCATCTACCATAATGTCATGGTCCGAATGTGTTGTTGAATTCCAAATGACTCTGCATTGTGCTCATGGTAGGAAAGGAATCGTTGGAATATCATTATACACATCTCCTTGTCCCCTTACTTTTCACTGGAAACCATCAAAAAGCTGTTTCTTTCATTAAAGAGATTGTGGTATAAATGTCTTGTTGATAAGGTCCCACCTCCTCAGCACTGAGCTAGACAGAATCCTAGGGCCTGAAAGCTTGAAACTAACAGGTATAAAATGGACATACAGATTATATCATTCTATGGCCAGGACCTAAAGAATAGCAGGAAGTACATCTACTAATGAAGTTAAACAAAAAATGCCTTTCCTTTTCATGTTGTCTTTAAATGCCAGAGGCATTTTAATTCAGAATTTAGTTATTACATAATTCAGGCCAGTAAAATAGCCCAGAGAGGTAATTAGGTAAAGATAGGTAGCTAACAACCTCCCTACTGCAATATTTTTTCCTAAAAGCTGCAACCTCCCTTTCTAATCACTATAGCCTTCTCCATAAAGTAGTTTAATTTGGGTCATGTGTTGAGCACCTGCTGTGTCCCAGGACCTTGGCAAAGTGTTGGTGATACAGTTGTGGACCAGGGTAGTCCTGGACCCCGACTATCAGGTGTGAGGGCCATAGCTAACTAGGCAAACGTGGAAGAATGTTGAGTTTTTGGGGGGTTTTTTAATCAAACTATCAATTAAATGTCTTAACACAATGGAAAGTCATTATTAAATCCCCATGGATGGATTGGAGTAAGTTGAATTTAAGCAGCTAAACCTCCCCCCTTTCTATAGCAATACACCCTTGAACATGGCTTATCTCCTAGAACCTAGATACTTAATAAGTCCCAGGTATACTGTGGGTGCTTTCTGTCCCTGACATCAGTAGAGAGCTACTGCTAGACACTTGTTATACATACATTGCCTTGGAAATGTACCTGTGCCTGTCACCATAGCAACACCCTTGAGAATGACCTCAGCAGCCACTCAGAATCATTCCTACAAAACAAATTATGGCTATAATTAACTCTCCAAATTTACTCTGCCATATAAATTTGTTTAGTCTGCGATGTTTCTTTTTAAAAGGTTAAATGAATGGAATAATCCAACATGAACCTGTCCCCCATAGTCCACCAAAGATTTTCTTCAGAACATGAAATGCTTCAATGGAAACTAGAATTCAGATAAGAGATTCTATTACTTTTTCTCAAAATGTGGTAAGGATCAACAAATGAGGATGCTAGACCTCCATTTCAGAGGGAATAGAGTGACTTTTTTCCCTAAGCAAACATGAAATGCAGACAGTACTGTGAGCCCAGAGTGAGGATGTGCTTTAGGGGTGTACAGGCAGAAGCTCTTCACACTGGCCTCTCCTTGGCAGTAACAAAATGCACTTCTTGGTTTTCTACACATTTCACTTGCTTCACAAATTGTCTGCAACATATCTTCAATCCTAGGTAGCTTCGGAGGCACCTGGATTTTCCTCTAGGTAAAAATAGTTTGACTTTTGGTTGGAGGGTTTGTTTCCATTTGCCTTGTTTGGGGCTTTTTGGTTTGTTTTGGTTCTAGTTGATGTGTGTTGCAACTAGCAGAGCTAAATGGAGTTCCTTTCAGCCTTTTTCTTTTGTTAAACTAGATTAATTTAACTTTTTTACTACCCTAAGTGAAGTGGGCCTTTCTCTTCACCATCTAATGGAGACAAAACAAAAAGAATTGTCAGGCAAGAACTGTAGTTTACTTTTAAGTTAATCAGAAATGTATGGAACATCTTTCACGGCCATTTGTTTGCCATGAAATATGTTCATACCCGGGCAATGAACAGACAACCTGGCAAGCACCATGTGCTCAGTGTATGTTAGTTGTTATGCTGTTTTTTTAAATTCTCTATGAACTACACTGCCATGGAAAAGGAGCAAAAAGAAGATGAGGAGGGAAAAGTACTCTTGCAAGTAAGGATATTTTAGATATTCAGCTAATATCTCAGTACCCTGGATTTATGGGCAGATACCACTGACAATTTTTTTATGGTAGCCTCTAAGCCCTTTAAGTGGTTTTTCTATTGCAGGTGTATACCATCTTACCTGAGCATGTTTTCCAGGAAGCTCAGTTCATCCTTCTAAATTAGAGATAAAGTAGCAAAGTTCTTACTGAGCAATGTGACAGGTAATTTCTCACTTCATGCGCTGGTTCTTTAAATATTCCTGTGCAAACTACATGTCTGTGTTTTAAAATGGAGTGGCAACAAGTAATCTGGTTGATCTTCAGGAAACAGAAAGCCGTAATTTTCCTCTACTGTAGGACACCATAGCACCTTATATACAAGTATTAGCAACCCTCTGTTCTGACTTCTGTGTATGGCATTAAGGGAGCAGAAATGGTTTATTGGGCAACATATTTCTGAGCAAACTTGCCAGTGTAAATTTAAAGTTCTTTGATTCCTCTGAAATAAGTTCTTACATACAGTTAGATAAATGTTGATCTTATGGATTTCAAAATATATGCTTAAGATTTTCAAATCAAGGAGCTGATAAATTAGAAAACTACATCTACACAGAGTAGCCAGTTGATTTTGTATATATGATGTGATGAGCTAGTTTTATCTATAGAATAAGGTACAGATCAACTCCCAGAACACGAGCATGTTAACTCTATCAGAGGACTCCAAGGCCATGCCATGATATTTACTAAAATGTTGGGTCCAGTCCATTTTTGCATTTCCTTCCTGCCTTTCACAACAATATTCTCCCAGCCTCACTCTCTTTGTCCTCTAGCCAGTTTTATAATAAATAAAGATATCAGACTGGCTCTTATTAGTTCGTAGAGAGCTAATTTCCAGCTAAAGAATCATTAATGTGTCCAGGATAAGGCCCCTAGAATACAAATTAGTTCATTTGCAATAGGAATTTCTGGGCTGCTGCTTTTTTGTTTTAAAGAATTGATACCTCCAAAGAGGCAGTAATTTTCTTTGTTAAAGTCAAACTCAGCCCTGCTATTTTATGATTCCATGAATCTTACAGACTCAACATAATATTTCTTTTTAACACTCAGTTTCAAATTTAAGAATATCATTCATATAGACACACTACTGGTAAAACTACTGTTTAAATAATGCTAAAACTATATCTCAGCATAGGAAATCCATCTATCCATCAACAAATATTCATTACCTCAGAACTCACCATCTTTTGTTTGTGGGCATAAACGAGTCAAAGATCTAACTTCTTCCAATTCTATTAGTGTTTCCACCTTTTCTTTAACCTTGTTCACAAGTTAGGTACTTTGTGTATACACTTTGTAGTTGTGTATTTGAAACCATGTCCGTGCTCCGTGTTCCCCAGGGCAAAGGAGAGAATAGTGCTCTCTGAAATTATGAAGATACTGCTCAGAACAGTCATTTTCACCTGCTTGTCATCAAATCGTGTCATTCTTAACATTCTAAATTATTTTTTGTATTTTGAGAGAATGGAACGTGAATGGAATAAAAGATTTTTGATATGGAAAAATTACAGTGATGGAGAACATATGAGTGACTGCCAGGGGTTAGAGCTGGCTAGGGTAACACAGGCAGTTTCTTTGTGGTGACAGAACAGTTCTGTGTCCTGATTGTGGTGGTGGTGCATGAATCTCTACATATGATAAAATTTCATAGAACTAGATACCCTTCCACTGCTTACACATTTGGCCCTCCATATCTGTGGGTTCCAAATTCATGAGTTCAACCAACTACAGATTGAAAATATTCAGGGAAAAAAAATGCATCTATACTGAATAAGTACAGACTTTTTTCTTATTCCCTAAACACTATAGTATAATAACTACTTACATAGCATTTACATTGTACTAGGTATTATAAGTAATCCAGAGATGATTTAAAATGTATGAGGATGTGCATAGATTATATGCAAATATTTCCCCATTTTATATTGAGGATATGAGCATCCATGGATTTTTGTATATGTGAGAGGTCTACATACATACATACAAATACAGGAGGGCTGTCCAGAAAGTATCCAGCAATGTAACCGTTCTTGTTATATTAACAATGGCTGTATACTTTCTGGACAGCCTCATACACACACACACACAGTATATGGGTGCACGTAACAATGGGTGAAATCCAAATGAGGTCTGTATTTTCTTTAATAGTGTTTCATCAATGTCATTTTCCTGGTTTTGATAATGTGCTGTGGTTAAATCAGATGTTACCATTGGGGGATGCTGGGTGAAGGGTATAGGGGAATTCTGTGTAATATTTTTGCAATTTCTTGTGAGTCTAAAATTATTTCAAAATAAAAATTTTTTTAAGGAAATGGAAACATATCATATAACTAGATAAATTTAAAGTTAAGGTGTGATGACTAAACATTGGGGCTATCTGACTTTAGACATTATTACTGCAATAACTAGAAATCTCATGATTTCACATTAATCATGAATAACTTAGACTCTGGACAGAATTTAGGACATGATATCCTGTTGTCTTCTCTTAGGGGAATAAGGAAATTCATTCCAGGAAAAGACTCTGATGTTCTGCAAACTGGCAAAAA
>VBSM01003204.1:63903117-63937991 GCA_008086735.1 Cheirogaleus medius | reverse complement strand
GATGTCTTTTTTATAGAATGTCTTTTGTTCTTTTAGGTAGATGCCCAGTAATGGAATTGCTGGACCAAAGGGTAGCTCTACTTGTGGCTCTTTGCGGTATCTCCATATTGCTTTCCACAGAGGTTGTACTAGTTTGCAGTCCCACTAGTGGTATAGGAGTGCTCCTATCTCTCTGCATCCACGCCAACATTTATTGTTTGGGGACTTTTTGATAAAGGCCCTTCTCACTGGAGATAAGTGATATCTCATTATAGTTTTAATTTGCATTTCCCTGATGATTAGAGACATTGAGCATTTTTTCATATGTTTGTTGGCCATTATTCTGTCTTCTTTTGAAAAGTTTCTGTTCATGTCCTTTGCCCCCTTTTTGATAGGGTTGTTTGATTTTTTCTTGCTGACTTTCCTGAGTTATATATAGATTCTAGTTATCCGCCCTTTTTCTTTTAATTTTTTTTTTATTTCAGCGTATTATGGGGGTACAAATAATGAGTGAGATGTGCAGCGTTTGGGGGATGGTCACGCTTGAAACTCTGACTCGAGAGGGGAGGGGGGCATGGGCAATATAAGTCGATGGGTATTAATAACATCTCAAAATATTGTCCTGGTTCCCTTGATTCCTGTGGTGATGCATTACGCTACTTTTGAATAATTAGACTAAAATAATAAAGCTATCATTTTTTCATTAGGACTCCCTCATAACTTGTGACAATTTTGAAAGTCTAGGTTGTAGTCCTATAAGATAAAAATCAAGTTGTGTGGTATTCTTTTCTCAGACCTCAAGTCACGCCTGAGGGTAGTATTGGAGATGCTCTTAAACATAACGAGAAAATGCAGCTCCTTAATTCCTTCCTCCATGTTAGCCACAGCCATCACTGGTGCTAATTAGGAAACACTGTCAAAAATATTTTTTAATGTTGAGATGTAGCCACATTATCCTTTTTTTTCAGTTGTACTAACATATGAGAATGTCATTGCCTCTGCTACTTCTTAAATCATTAAAGAAATTCAAAACTACAGAATTCTGGTTTCCCCAATTTTTCTGGTTTTGGTGAAAACACAACTGAAATAAACTCCTGAAACATTTTGTTCTTGGTTTTGAAATCTGATGTCCATAACTTTAATCCAAAGCAGACCTTGTTATGCCTCCCTCCCTTGGTATATATTTGTGAGAAAAACCTAGGACTGGATTCTGACAGCCTTTCTTTCTATCCTGGGGAAATGCACTGCAGACCAGACAAAAGCAGCAAAGGGGGAAGCATTTTAGATTACTCCTTTTGCTTTTAATATTTCTAAAACTTTATGTATTCATCTTCACACTTTTACATTGGTCTTCTTTTGTCTGTCTAGATTCTCAGCCTTGCTATTGTTTAGGGAATGAGTTTCTTTCTTTTTTCTGCCAAAGAAGCAACTATATTATCAAACAGTGGCTAGAATACCCAGGGTTATAGGACTGTGTTGATTTGATACATTCCCTTTGCTCTTCTTATTTTCTCTGTAATAATATGCCAGCATCAAGCCAACTCTTCTGCTGTAGTCCTTTCATGGGTACATTCTTTCAGTGCCCCTGAAAGCCCAGAGCACTCAATAAGATATCCACATAACATATTTCAGTTCATCAGTGTTATCCAAACACTGCCTTTTGATCCTTATTTTTCTGGTTTTCTTTCTCATGAATATCTGAGCACAAATGCAAAGATGCTTTCTCACACATTGCCTCAGTAACTGTCTTCTAGACTAAGCTCTTCATAGAATCTCTAAAGACTGAAACCTTTTTCTCCTCCACTTCCTTTTTGAATGTGAGCTTCTAACTTATTAATATTCTCAAAATGGTCATCGGGAATTATGTTATAGTTTTATTAAAATAACAAGATATTTCTTTCTACCCCAGGCCCTCCTTTGACCAACACTGGTTCCCATAAACATTTTTCCTTCAAACCTGATTTTAGGAGTTGCTCAATTGACAAAGTGTTAATAGAAGTAGATAGTAGACAGATACAATACTTTAGCACTTTATGCCTGTCCAAAATGTGCTAAAACCATTACTCATTTGAATCTACCAACTGACCTCCCTGTGAAGGGGGCAGATCGGGTTTGCCTGGGATGCATTATAATGATGAGGGTACAAGAATGGAGAGATTAGGTCTCATGGCCAATGTCACCCAAGGCCAGATCCCCTGCCCTTCCAGACCAGCTTTCTTTCCCCTCCTTCATGGTGTCTTCTAGAAGTTAAAGACAAACTCAGAAAAAATTAGAGAAGCTATCAGGCAGCCAGGAACGTGGAAGTAGAATGAAAATCCTGCCCTTTCCAGAAGGAAGTGAAATAACTCTAAGCCCTTATTATATTTGTAGGTAATAGTAGACCAGCCAGAGATCCTTTACCAGTAATTCCGAGTTCCTGTATTACTCATTTGATTTGGAACTATGTTAAAGCAAGTAGTTTAAAATATGCATTTCCTTTGGATACTTCTCTTCTCCTAGATTTTAAAATGAAGCCATTTTGAAGTTATTCAACTGCAACCAAAGTCTGAACATTTTCTTTAGAAGTGTGAAACATGTACTTTGTTCTGCTCTAAAAACTCTGAGTGAGCTTTTGGGAATTTTCTTCAGATAACATTCAGCTTTGGGGGAAAAACTGACTAATAACTGAGGAGAAAACATTCAAACTCCAAAGGAAAGATCTAAAGGAAACTTATAAGTAGTTAAAAATAAGAGCTTAAGTTAAGATATCTGGTCACACTTATCATTAATTGAATTGACTCGGACCCTCTTTTATTGACTCTTAATCAAATTATGCCTTTGGTACACTTGGCTCAGATTCATGACCTGATTAACAAAGATATTCCTGAAAGATGCCCAACTTTTTTATATTTAACCTCTTTCCCATTTCCTCATTACTTTGTTCATTTTCAGCCACTTGTCCCTTTTTAAAACTCCTCCTCCCACCCTTTCATTCCTTGGCTTCTCTATTTCCTCATTACTATACTCCTCCTGCATGTCTTCATCCTCCTTGCTTTTCTTGTGCTAGAAGGAAGTTTTCTAATCACCGTTTATGTGTTTGAACCAGATACTTGGTGTAAGGGTACAGTGCTGGTAAGGGTATAGTGAAGCAGGCACACATGAACACATTTTGTGGGAATGTAAATTAGAAATCTTTTAAAGAATTTATATTGAACCCATACAGTGGAATCTGTACAATAGTTTTTTTTTTAAGATGAATTATGTCATATGAGAAAGGCAGATTGTAGAATAGTATATTTAGTATAATCCAATATTTAGAATCACAGTTCATTACACATATAAAAGTATTACAAGGATGGGTTATTGTAAGGGTTATTCACCCTCCCTCCCAAAAAAGAATTTAGAAATTTTCTACCAAGGTGAAGGTGTAAACAGTGATTGTCGTTCTCACTAGGTGATAGCATTATTAATAATAACTGAAATAATATTTTTAAAAGGTAAAGTAAGACTTCAAATTGAGAGCTAAAATTTAGCTCTGTCATTTATCAACTTTGTTCATTTTTTCTTTGGTTATCCATCTTTTTCTTACTGATTTATAGGAGTCCCTTATATTCTTTGGATGTGAACCTTTTGTCATATGTATTTGAAATCTCTTCTACCTTGTAGCTTGCCGTTTATTCTTTCCATGATATCCTTTGATGAACAGAATTTTTAAGTATTAATTCAATCAAATTTATCAAAATTTCTTTTATAATTATAAATACACACTGTATGTGACTACATATAAGCACATACAGGAAGATAAAATAAGTCTGGATAAAAAATCTAGATGAGAGAACAATAAGGATTGAGGGAGAGATTAAAAATTGAAATACGAATCACACAATTGTGTCTCTTTCCTAGAGCTAACCCACAAATTTATTCAAGTATCTCTTAGCAACCAGTGAAAGGAGATAATCCTGGTTCATTTCAAGATTCACTTTGTCCTTACTACCAGGCCCACCTCCTTCACTGGGCCCCACACTGTGTCCTTAACATAAAGACAAATAGTTACTCAAATTACCTTCTCCAGGTACTGAGCCCCAAGTGGCTTCTCCTGCAACTTCCAGAAGGAAATGCCATGGGAGGAAGTAAATCAGGTCCATGATGATGATATCCCACAAGGGAACCAATTGTTAGAATTCATAAGGGCTCTTTCTTTAGCTTCAGTGTAAGCTCATGCCATAACATGAAAGTTTGTGATGGACCAACACTGTGTAGTCTAAATCTGTGGTCCCCAAGTCCCGGGTCTCAGCCTGGTACTGGTCTGTAGCCTATTAGGAAACGGGCTGTGCATCACTGCCTGAGATCTGCATGACACCCCCTCACTCATGACACACCCCCACCCCACCCCCAGTCTTTGGAAAATTATCTTCCATGAAACCGGTCCCTGGTGCCAAAAAAGGTTGGGGACCGCTGGTAAAACTTAGAATAGCTAGGAAAGTGAGCTTCGTTTACTTCTGTTTTTATAAACTATTTCAGTGAGACAGAGTATAAAGTTATAGAGAGCTTAAAATTTTGACATATCTACTTCAAATCTTTATTTTCACAGAAATAAATGATACAGATATAATTAAGGATCTTGTGTTACCCTCCCTGATTTGTTTCTCTTCCCAGAAGAAGCTACTGGCCTCAAGTTGGCATTTATCATTCCTAGGCATATTTTTCCATATTTTTACTACCTGTGAATATGTCAATGAGCAATATGTAATAATTGGATTCTAAATATTATGCATGATTGTAAGTTTTATTCAAATGATTTCCTTTTGCAGTTTGTTTTCTTCATTCAGCCTTGTTTTTGAGATTTTTTTTCATGGTGCTATACATGACTATAGTTCATTAAACTACCACACTGTTCTGTTGTGTGTATATAACATTTATGTCTTATAAATGGACATTTTAACATTTATTATGATCTTTTTGCTATTGAATTATATTACCTGCATAGTTTTACTTTTTAAAAAATTTTGTCAATTCTGAATATGTTGAAAAAATACCGATATTAATACCAGCATTTTATCATTATAAACGTAGATACCTAACCACTGACATGTAATTTTTCATTAATATTGAAATCATTTGGGTAGGAATTATCCATTTTTGTGATTTGGGAACTTTGGGGAAAATTGAAATATGTTAAACTTTTATTTTAAGAGATATACATATAATAAAACAAAAATATAATATATGTAAAATAAAAATTTTATACATTGTATGATATATATCAGGTTAGTCTACCAATCATTTGGCATAAAAGTATTTTTTATGGCTTGTCTGGCTTATAAAGGTATACAGAAATGAATTTCTGGCAGGAAAAAAAAGGCAAAAAATGTCCTCTCACATTTTTGTGGGAAAAAAATGTATAGCCCTGTGAAAAATGAAAAAACAAAATGTGAGTGGTTTTTTCCCCCCCTCATTGACCAACCTTTTTTTTTAGAGAGATAGGGTCTTGCTCTGCAACCCAGGCTAGAGTGCAATGGCCCAATCATAGATCACTGCAGCCTTAAACTCCTGAGCTCAAGCAATCCTCTCACCTCAGCCTCTCAAGTAGATGTGACTATAGTGTGCACCACCAAAGCCAGTTAATTTTTTTTACTTTACTTTTTGTAGAAACAGGGTTTCTATATTGCCCTGGCTGGTCTTGAACTCCTGGCCTCAATCAGTCCTCCTGCCTCAGCCTCTAGAAATGCTGGGATTACAGGTGTGAGCTACCACACCTGGCCTTAACTTATTTTTAAATCTTTCACTTTAGTTGTAAATTTGTATTTCTTCTTTTAATTTCATACTTCTGCTTTTTCTATTTTGAGACTTCATTATTACGTATAATGTGACATTTAAGAATTATTTATTTATTAAAGAGATGAGTTCTTACTAGTTGCCCAGTCTGGACTTGAACTCCTGGGCTCAAGTGATCTTCCCTCCTCATCCTCCCAAGTAGCTGGGACTATAGTCATATTTTTTTGCATGTGGATATCCAGTTGTCCCAGAATCATTTGTTGAAAGACTGTTCTTTCCCCATTGAATTATCTTGGCACCCTTGTTAAAAATTGGCTGACCATGAGCATAAAGGTTTATTTCTGGACTCTCAATTCTATCCCATGGATTTCTATTGTCACTTTTAAGTCAGTACCACACTGTCTTGATTATTATAGCTTTGTAGTAAGCTTTGAAATCAGAAAGTATGAGTCCTTTACCTTTGTTTTTATTAAAGATTGTTTTGACTATTTTGGTTCCTTTACATTTCTATATAAATTTTAAGATCAGCTTGTTAATTTCTGCAAAAAAGCCAGTTGGAATTAGGGATGATATTGACTATGTTATGTATATCAATTTAGGGAGTTTTACCATCTCAGCACTTGAGAAGAATATATATTCGGCTGTTGTTCGGTAGAGCGTTCTATTGATGTATGTTAGTTCTAGTTGGATTACAGTGTTTTTCATCTTCTTTTTGTTTGTTGATATTTTGCCTTCTTGGTCTATTCATTATTGAAAGTGAGGTATTGAAGTCTCAAATTATTGTTGAATAGTCTACTTCTTTTTTCAGTTTTGTCAGTTTTTGCTTTATGCAATTTGGGGCTCTTTTGTTTGGGGCATACATTGTTATTGCAAGTATGCAATGTTCTGCCTACATGATTGATTTAACCTTTGTCATTATAACATGTACTGCTTTGTCTCTAGTAACAATTTTTATCTTGAAGTCTATTTTGTCTGGTATTAGTCTAGCTCTTTTTGGTTACTGCTTACATGGTATGTCTTTTTCTATCCTTTTCTGTCAGCCCATTTGTGTCTTTTAATCTAAATTGTGTCTCTTGTAGCCAGCATATAGTTTGGTCATTTTTTTTTTAAATCCATTCTGCTGATCTCTGACTGTTGACTGGCATGTTTAGGTCATTTACATTTAATATTATTACTGTTGGTTTTCACAGCTACTATGGCTGGGGGCTGTTGCTTTTCAAGGCCTACTACAGAGCTGAGAAAGGTTGGGTGAAAATAACACAAGTTAAAATGCTACAAAACAAGCCATTCTCACCCAGATTCAGCCGTTTTTCTTGAACAAATGCTCTTTGGATTGTTGCATGTCTTTTGTTAATGTCCAGATATCTGAAAAAGTTGATAGTGACATTTTCACCAGTGTTCTTGTTATTGTGTGGAAGGGTGGGTTTTTAGAGGTCCTTATTCCACCATTCCATAAATGTGTCCCTAAATTGAATTTTGAAGGTAAATCTGAGCATACCATAATCATGGAAACACAATTGATGTCTGAAAGAGCCTTTTCACTTGTTAGATGGCAAGGATTAAAAAGAAGAATGAGGAGAAATGAACATTCTTATACATTGCTAATAGGAGTATAAATTGGTACAATCTACCAGTTGGTATGACATACCAAGTTGATATGACAATATGTAAAATCCTTTGAGGTGTTTATACCCTTTGATCCAGTAATTCCACTGCTAGGAATTGTTTAATAGGTTACATGTCCCAAAGACAACATTGTTTATCGTTATTAATAATGAAAACAAAATTATATAATAGTAGGAGATTAATTTAAAAATTCAGAGTAAACTTAAAAAATAAAATACTATATAGATGCTAAAATGATAATATAGATGTGTAATTAATATTAGACAGAAAGTTGTTCATGATATATTGATATAAGTAAATGATTTCAATAGCATGTATAGTATGCATCTGATTTTTAAAGATACATTATACAGGTATTTATTATCAGTGCATACATAAATGCCTAGAAAATTAGATTGAAACTATTAGCAGAGATTATCTCTGAATAGTTGGGGTTGGGGTAAGAGTAATTTTGGTTTTATGCTTTATTCATCTTATCTGCATTTTCTAATTTTTACATGAACAAATATACTGTGTGGATTAAAGAATCATAGATATTTTAAATTTTAAATTAAGAAATCTTAAAAATGTATTAAAATCTGGTTAAATACAAATGAGCTTTTTAGTCTACTTTCTCTTTTCCTAATTGCTTTCAGAAGAATAAGATGGAGATACAAATGAATGGAGAAATCAGTACAAATGTCTAGTCAAAGAAGCTTAGCAGTATTAGAAAACATCCATTTTCTGTCAGTTTTCTGAAAATATCTTCAAAACTGAATTAAGGAGTTTATTGAAATAAGGGAGACAGTTTTATGAGACCAGGATTTATCTCACCACTTACTCGTTCATTCTAGATGGAGCAAATATAGAGAGTTCAAAAGCTCAAAATAAAAGCTCAACATTGTAGGTAATCAAATGAAAATTCTGTAGGCCCAAAGCCAGAGGAATCTGGACCACTTTGGTGGCCAAATTTAACCAGCTGGGGTCTTTATTGAGTACCATCTGATTCTCCTTTAAAAAAGAGAGAGAGAGAAGAATTTGTCTTTTAACAGGGAATCTACATTTTATAAAACTTAAAATCATTATCTCTGGCTTTGTTTTTCTCCAGAAAAATAGCACATTGGTTGGAACTCCAGGCTCAGCATATAGTAGGAGGTCTGGATTGCATGAAATGTTCCTCAGGCTAGATTACGATCCAGGGGCATGGATGATGTATCTGCCATTCTCCAGGTGTCTGTTGCTGCCTTGGTTAAATCTGCCATAGTAACAGAACATGTTTGCACACATAACCTATGAAGAAAAACAGTATTGTTTTAAATTGCCAATTAATGTGAATTGTCACTTTAAAAAAAGAATAAGAAAATAGGGCAATGTGTTTTATGGGACATTGGGCAACTGTGACGGACCACTCCGCAGCAGTCCCTGAAGAGGCAACAGGGAAGCAGAAAGTAGAAGTCAGACTATCTTGGGTTGAATCGCAGAACCACCCATTTCAGGCTGGGTAATCTTGAACAAGTTTGTATCTCTGTGCCTCCCTTTTAATGTAAAAAAATGAGAGTATTATTTGTCTTAAAGTGTCATGAGAATTATTAAAATAGATAACATATAAACTTCCTGTAACACATAGACATTCGGTAAATGATAGTTTATATTGTCAAAAATTTTAATGGTGCTGTTATTACTTTAATTTCTAAACATCATCCATGGCTAATTCAGCCTTAAGATAACTCTTTGATTTGACCTTTATGTCTTATAGCCAGAGTCATAGACTTAATTGTTATTTGTTAAATAAGATAAAAATGTGGAGAAAATTGTTATTTCTGTAAATGCTGAGAAAACAAGGAAGCTTTTCTTTCATAATAATAGAAGGAAAGGTTTAAAAATGCAAAAAAAAAAAGGCTGAAAGTAATATGGTTTTTAAGGTACAGCTACTCATATCTATAACGTATGTTTTTTATCTCTTTACATGTTTTGTTCACCATGGTGTTTGTATTAGTTGTGACTTTGTGGTTGAAAAAAGAGAAAAATTCTCACAGACTAGCTGAGGCTCTTATTGGCTCATATAACCAGGAAGAACCAGAGTGAAGCTACTTTACTGGTACCTGAACCAGGAGTTTGGTCGGAGAATCTCTCTTTTTTTGCCTCAAACAGTCCAGAATCAGATCTTCTCAGCTTAGCAACACAAGAAAAAAGGGAGTTTCCACTCCACTCCAATATGAATAATCTCAGGGCGTGCAGGGAGGGTGTAGAGTACTGCTGGGATTATCTCAGTGTAAGTTAACATTGACCCAGTAGTGAGAGCAGAATGTATTTCCAGAAGACTGTGGGGGGCAGGGAGAAGAGCACACCTTGCAGAGAAAAACAATAGCCACTATAACAGTGTTTCTCAACTTGCGGGTTTCAACACGTGAGTGAGTTGGAACCATTACTGGGTTGTGAATTCCATGTGGTGGGTCATGAGCAGCATCTTTAAAAATGAAATAGCATGAATTTAAATGAAATTGAATAGAAAATGTCAAAGGATATCATATGAGAATTCCTATTTCATGACACTTTTGTTTCCATTTATTTACCTCTGTGTGTGTGGGTGTGTGTGTGTGTACAGGTGTACTAGGTGCAATATAAAGTGTATTTGTTAATGTGGGTCATAATTTTGAAAGTTTACAAGTCTGTACAGTGCCCTGCTAGTAAACTACCATTGTCAATGGGAAGGTGCAGTCTGCTTGCTCCTGGGATCTTGTTCTTCACAGCAACTTAGGCATTGCAAGGAAGAGTGAGTAGGGAGTGACACCCACAGCAGCAGGTGGGAAATCAGTAGCTCCTCAACCTTCCCAGATTTTTATTTGTTTTTGGTTTGGGAGTCTAGGGGGGGACAATGGGGGCTTTCCCCCCCTTTTTGTGACTCAATTTAAGGTTAAAAGTTATTTTTTTCAAAAACAGTTGCAGCATAAATTTAGCTTAATTTGTATGTTTTAAAATACAACGTCTCTTCCTCTAACAGGGCCAGCTTCACAAGCATGTAGCCATGTGCAATCCTGTGGAGGGGCCCTGCACTTGGTTTAATACTCTGCTGTCGCCAACTTAATACTTTCTGAACAAGGGCCCCACATCTTCGTTTTGTATTGGACCCTCCAGATTATGTGGTCAGTCCTGTCCTCTAAACACTTAGCTGGGAGATTAGAAGTCGGAATCATTTTTTCCCATCCTTAGTTCTCACCTGTGTTCATGGGGCATGTGGTGCTTACAGGAGGAATGTATTGTTCATTCTCTGTTAAACTTAGTTTCATTGATGTGTCTTAGTTTTAATTCTCTTAGAAAATGACACTAAACGTGCTCTTCCTGATTAATTTGCAGCATGGTAATACATGCTGTAATTAGTAGCCAATTTCCTGCCTCTCTTCCCCAGTGGTACCATGCTGCTGTGCCCAATGAGGATGTTCAAAACTAATCATTGAAGATGTGGCAGCCTAAACTTGCAGTTTAACGTATGCCCTATTTCCCCTATCACCTCGCTGCCCCCGCAACCCTGAAATAGGCTGTCAACTTTCTAAAAGAGAAGAGACAGCATAGAATTTAAAAAGGGCTTGCACTCAGGTTATGTGTTCATGAAACTGAGTTTCTAACAAATTTGTTCATGATACCACTGCTTCTTCCTCTTCTCATCTTAGAGTTGCCCATTGATCTGGGATGATGGATAAACACACTTATTCTCCCCCATCCCCTAACACCCACTATTTAAAAACTATGGAAGAACTGAGTGAAATGTTTTATTTTTCATGACCTGAAAGATAAAAATCTTAAACAGTTTTGTCTTGGCTTTGTGATTATATTTCCACATTGCCCAGTGCTCAGTAAGAATCCGTTTGGCACAGATACAAAACATATATAATATTTTTATTTTGTTTTGTTTAATTCCATAGTCATTAAAATGACCAGAGGTCCATGCTGTTCAACTCCTCTACTACTAAGTAGTGAGGTCTTGCCCGAGTTCTTGCTCTGGGACTTGTCAAGCCAAGAGGAAAAGCTCCTAAAATATTGGAGCTGCAGTTAGGGCAGTCTGAGCCATCTGACTAACCGATTCGCAGTTTGGAGCTTCAGATGCTAGTTCACATAGAAGTAGAGCTGATTCTGAAGAGAAAGACAGTAATGAACAAGCACCAGGGGGAGGAGGATCTTTTCTGACAAAGGCCTATTGTTGACACTAATAAGCTCCCTGTTTTTGTTATTGTTGTTTTTAGTCTGGTAGGCATTGGTTTCTGGTTTCAGTTGAGATTGTGATTTTTGGGCCTTGAGATGGGAAGTGAAGCCTTTACCTGTCTTTCCACAAATCCTCCAGACATTGGATACATTGTAAGTGAACCAGCATCTAACCGGATACAAATCATTAGACAATGGATTTTCATCACTACATGTTGTCTTTTTTCTGCTTTTATTCACAGAGGATGCCTTTTAAAAAAAACTAAAGATAAACTTAAAACCGAATTTTGTTGAAATATAAATACATGTATCACTTTAAACCCTGAAATTAATTTAGAATTATTAATGTTTTAGACCATAGGCTAATTCTAAAACTAACCTGAAATTTCTCAAATTGTACCAATCATTTCACTAATTATTTAGTCCCATTTGCCAATATGTATCTTTATGAGGAAAAACGACTTTTTGTTGTTATTTCATTTCCAAATACACAGCCCCCCTTAAGATTCTGTTTGTCTTCTGTACGAAAGAAAAGGGTAAATCTTGTCAGAATTATTACATTGTGGGTTTTTCCGCAAGTGAGTAGCATAGTCTCAGGAGATAAGCGCACACATTCTTATCCAACCTCCTTCCCTCCTATGCTACAGAGTGTGTGAATGTTGAGTGGAGTTTGTGATTCCTGTTTCTTTTCTCCAGCAGCTGTGTCCATCATAGGAAATAAAGTTTGGCAGATTTGTTCTTAAAACGGTTTCTTAGCTGTTTAACATAAGGTGCTACTCCAGTAAGGCACAAGGATAAAGGGTGCACTTTGCTTTCTGTCTTCCCAGGCAGCCTGGTCCTCATTTTATCAGTTTCCACACATCACTGGCAGGGATAAGGGATTCTCTGAGTTCACCATCTCATTCTGCTTTCTTATCATCAGAGTGAGTTTATTCAGAACTTACCTTCTAATCAGAAACTCCACTCAGAGCATTATTAGACCCATAAAGAATGTTACAGGAGAAGTCTTTATGATGCCAGTACCAAGGGTTTCACAGTGACTTGCAGTATCTTCAGTAGCCTAGTCCAAGACTACTGCTAACTGAAGTCTTCTTAGGCCTCAAACCACCAGGTTGGTTTAAGACTCTGGTAGTGATTTAGCAATGTTGAAGCAGAACCTGTAGAAGAGCTAGTTCCTTAAACGAAAGTCCAGAGACAGATTTCTTTAGAAAACACTTCTCAAAACAGAGAGATGCCGCAAAGAAAAAGCATATACTGCTTCTCTACTTGTGGTTAAGATTAACAGTCCGTTGCCGTACAGTGAAACTGAAGATGAGATGCATCTTGTGGCAGGCATCTTGTGGCCTTTGAACCCATGTCTTCAAGTCCCAATCCCAGTGTTTGTTCCACAACATCTCACTTGCAACATTAAACTTATGTGGAGACATTCTTGTCTCTGAGTTGAATATTACATGGCAGAAAATTCCAGAGCTAAATATTTATTGGGCATGTGTCATAATCTTGGCACAGGAATGGTCTTTACAAGTCACCTAATTTAATCATCTTTTACAAATGAAGGAATTGAGGTCTAAAGAGATGAGAGTATCCAGAGTTATTCAGGGTTAACTTCATGTTAGCAATTTTAGCAAAAAAAGTGCCTAGAATTCTAAAGAGGCAGTTTTGTGTGATGGTTAAAAGCTCAAACTGTGCAGCCAGACTGCATGAATTCTAAATCTCAGACCTGCCCCTGTCCAGTTTTTGACCTTGGGGCTGTCAGGTTCCCAGTTTATTCACCAGTGTTTGAGTTGTTGGAAAGCTTCAATAACTTAATATATGTCCCTGAAACATCGTAAATGCTCCATTGGTGATTATTATAATATGATCGTTCCTAATCCAGAAATCTAAAAATATTCTCCTTTGGAAATATTTTACTAATTTGAGGCTCAGAGCATAAAAGCTACATTCTCAAAACATTATAACCCAATAAATTCCCTACATTTGGAGGGTCACCTTTGCAAAAGAAGCAGGTGGCATGTGGGCACCATGACTTCAAGATTTAACAATCTTAATTAAGTGTCAGGATGGGCTGAGGAGGGAGAAAGAAGATGAAGGTTTTGCATATAAAATCATATGAAAACAGACCAAGTTGAAATCTAAATTGATCCTTCTCCTATAAGCAGCTTTGTCGTCTTAAAAGAAAAAACTGCTTAAAAAGAGAGACTTTTGTTTAGATATCAGCAGTTCATTCCATTTTATCAAATTGCACCACGAGTTTCTTGTAGAAATCTAAAAAGTTACTCTCTCATTGTTTGCACTTTCAATCACTTCATTTTATATCCTGGCTTGTACTACTTTCTGATCATTTCAATGTAGATCTGAATTTTTTAGTGAGATTATAAGCTCCTTGGTCAAGAACAGCTAGTGATGCCTGTTGACAGAGCAGCTGACCACCTACCTATGGTATTTTTAGAGCAGTGCTTCTCAACGGGGGTAAGAGAAGCCTATTTTGCCCCCACGCCCAATCACCAATGTCTGGAGACATTTGGGGTTCTTATAATTAGAGGGGTGCTACTGGCATCTAGTAGGAGAGGCCAGGGATGCTGCTAAACACCCTACAGTGCACAACACAGACAGCCCCACACAACAAAGAATTACCCAGCCCCAAATGTCAGTAGTGCGGAGGTTGAGAAACCCTGCTTCAGGGGAACCCGGAGGGCCGCCATCCCTTCCCCCCAATCCTTCCCCTTGCCACCTCATCCACACTGAGGATTCTGAAGTTAGAGGTTCATTTGTTTTGTTGCGTATGTCAGACCCTTTTAAAATAATAATACACACTAAGCCTCCCTTGACACTTTTATATTAGGGTAATTTAGTTTGTCCAATATTCTTTCCAAAGGTAGATTTTGTAGAGATAGATTAAGTATGGGAGAGCAGAGGGTATTTCAGAAGGGAAAGGCTCTGGTGGAAAGGTCTTGTCTTAATTAATTTTTGCTAAGGACAGCCATTCCTTTTGTAGCCTCCCCAGAGAGGCCCCACATAGCCATCTCATTTAAAACAAGAGCAAAGGGCATTCACTCAGACCCAGTCATTCTTTTATAGATGCCCTTCCCCTCTGGCAAAGGCAGCTCCAGCTGTCACTAGTTTAACACCACAGTTGGGCTGCAGACTGTGGCAGCAAAACTGTGCCTAGCGGCACTCCAGGCATCTGAACACTATTGTGACATCCACACCCCCCACCCTGGCACTGAGCCCAGCTTGGAACAGTGCGAACATTTTCACATTAAATAAGTACATTTCTCTCTTCTGAATCAAACTCAAAGAAAATCAGAGACACAGAAGTCTCATCAAATGTGCATTATTTATTAGTCAAAAATCACAAGGGACGAAAGTGTTTATTTTCTCTCTGTTGGATTAAAAATACATATTTCCCTTTGAAGGTATTTCAACAGTTATCAAGAACAATTCACTCTTTCCAATATGTATTTTATAAGCTAATGTTATAAATGAACTATAAACTCCTGAAAAAGAACAAGGAAATGTTGAAACAGAATTTTGAGGAAACAAAGAAGAGGTTTTTTTTCTCTAAAAACAGACTTAGTTTTATATTTTACACTGCTATACATTTTTTATTGTAAAATATATATATAATATAAAATTTACTATTTCAACCGTTTTTAAGAGTTGTGTACTGTTCAGTGGTATTAAAAATGTTCACATTGTTGTGCAACCATCACCACACCGTACATCTCCAAAACTTTCATCTTCCCAAACTGAAACACCATACCCATTATACAATAATTCTGCCCATCCCCCACAACCAGCATTCTTTCTAGCTCTATGAATTTGACTACTCTATGTACCTCATATAAGTGGAATCAGACAGTATTTCTCCTTTTGTAACTAGCTTATTTTACTTAGCATAATGTCTTCAAGATTCATTAACATTGTAGCCATGTGTCAAAATTTCATTCTGTTTTAAGGCTGAATAATATTCTGTTACATGTATTTACCACATTTTGTTTATCCATTCATCCATCAGTGGACACTTGGATTGCTTCCACCTTTTGGCTATTGTGAATACTGGCTGCTATGAACATGAGTGTACAAATATCTCTTCAAGTTCTGGCTTTCATTTCTTCTGGGTATATACCCAGAATTGGATTTGCTGGATCATATGTAATTCTAGTTTTTATATTTTGAGGAACTGCCATACTGTTTTTCATAGCAGCTATACCATTTTATGTTCCCACCAGCAATATATTGATACAAGGGTTCCAATTTCTCTATATCCTTGCCAACACTTATTATTTTCTTTTTTTTTTTATTATTTTTTAAGTAAAAGCCATCCTAATGACTGTGGTTCCTCATTGTGGTTTGATTTCTCTAATGATTAGTTACGTTGAGCATCTTTTTAGGTGTTCATTGGCTATTTGTATTCCTTGGGGAAGTGTTATTCAAGTCCTTTGCCCAATTTTAAATCAGGGAGTTGTAGGAGTTCTTTTTATATTCTGTATGTATGTATGTATGTATGTATTAAGTCCTTATCAGATATATAATTTATTCTTTGAATTTTCTTCCAGCCCTTTGATTGTTTGTTTGTTTGTTTGTTTGTTTAAATAAACAGTTCTTTGTAGCACTTCTGTAAACTGAATTTTTTACTACTCTTGGCTGTTCAGGTTAGCCAAATGTCCACTAGGTGGTACCCTCACTACAGCATGAAGTATTAATATTTACATGAAGCTAAAGGTAAATTCCCAAATTGTCCTCACAGACTTTTGCTTCATAAAAATATGGTATTTATGTTCATTTGGACAAACTAATCACACTCATAGAATGGTAGCACTGAAGATTAGAGTCTGTTTCAACTTTTTCCTTGTAAAATGAAAAAACTGAGATCCAGTGAGGTCAAATGACTTGCCCAAGATAATATCACTGGTTCCTGATGAAGCCAGCCTTCAATGCAGGGCTTTTATTCCCAGTCTAGTACTTAATCCAGTTCCTCATGTTGCCACCACTTACTTATTGACAAGTCTTCCCAGAAAAGCATAGAGTATGCTAGTGCCCAGGTTAGTGTAGCTTTGTCCATGATAAAGGAAACTATAGATGTGGACAAAATACTATTATGTATTGTTCTTGTGAAAGTTCCTTGGATTACAAATGAGGAAAACAAAATTCCACTAATTTACCAATTGACCTTGGGGAAATCATTTAGTATCCATGTCTTGGTATCCTTATCTTTAAATTAAGAGATTGTGGCCAGGCGTGGTGGCTCACACCTGTAATCCTAGCACTCTGGGAGGCCGAAGCGAGAGGATCGCTCGAGGTCAGGAGTTTGAGACCAGCCTGAGCAAGAGCGAGACCCAGTCTCTACTAAAAATAGAATGAAATTAGCTGGACAACTAAAAATATGTATAGAAAAAATTAGCCGGGCATGGTGGCGCATGCCTGTAGTCCCAGCTACTCGGGAGGCTGAAGCAGGAGGATTGCTTAAGCCCAGGAGTTTGAGGTTGCTGTGAGCTAGGCTGACACTACGGCACTCTAGCCCGGGCAACAGAGCGAGACTCTGTCTCAAAAAAAAAAATTTAAGGGATTGTATTAAAGGCAAATAGATGATCCCTAAATTCTGTAGTATCATTTAAAAATTCAGTCCTTCAACTCTAAGACTGAAAGCTTGAAATTTCCCTGATTCAGTCTTACTTTCTTGTTTTGGGAATAGCCTTGTATTTCTTTTTTTATCATGAAATGGATTGAAATTCCTACTTACCATTTTTCATGGCATGAGATAAAAATCTATGTACCAGCTCACCATCTTTAAATTTTTTGCAACTTTCACTTTCACTAGTATTGGTATAAACATCCTCCCAAATCCATAAGCCTTCAGTGAAAACAAAACGACTCACACTGTTTCTCACCTGTCTTGTCCCTAGGCAAATTGCCTCTGCATTACCAAAGTGCTTTGCTTCGTACTCCATGGCTGTTTACAGAATCATCCACCAGACAGGATACTTTTGGCTTTGTGTTTGTATAGCTCAGTAGTGTTCAGAGTAACAGTTTTTGTTTACCCTTATAATGAATGCAAATGATATTTCTTCACATTTGATCACAATACAGTAATCCCTCGCCAAATTTAGAGTTACCTTCCTGAAAAGTACACCAGTTAGCAAAATCATAAATGGCAAGCGCATTGTCTCACAGAAAATAGGGACAAGAGAAGGGGGATTTAAATGGCTTTACACATGTAATATTATCATCACAGCATATAATACTGCCAGAAGGCAAAGTGCTGCTAAAACCCTCCTCCCTTTTCATTGGGTTACCTTATTCAATGCACACATTGCAATCTTGAGGTTTGTTTTACAGATCATATCCTTTTAAAGTTTTCTAACCAGCTCCTGTGCCTCTTGCACTAACCTTTTCCTTTGTTTCATTCTTCCAGATATCAACAAAATATGTTCTTGTCTGGCCTTTTCACAAGTTATGTGGGATTAAGGGCATGGTTTCCTAGGTTACATATTGAATGGGGCGTTTCTACACTATTCCATAGACCTGCCACATGGCCTATACTAGAGAACAGAAAAGTATAGTCACATGCTGCAGTTGTTCGTTAAGGGAACCAAGCTAAACATAGATTTTTAAATAGAAAAACATTATCTCAGAAGTCTGACTGGCAAAGTATTATCCCATTTTTGTTTTATGGAAAAAAAAATGCCTTTTTGATATGATCGAATTTAGCAAAAATATTTTGAAAGACTTTGGATTTGTGTTCATTAAGCATCCAACTGTTTCCTAATTCTTAAAGGCAAAAAGTAATAGTTTACTAAAATGTTTAGGGATATTAGAGAGCTATAAAATTATTTTGCATTAGGTAGTATTATAACAAGATTAGGCTCAAATCAATATGGATAGTCACAATTGGCCAATATTGTTTGAAATGCCATCTTTACATTGCTATCATTGATCTGTGAAATCAGAAATATTTCTTTTCACATGAGTTTACAGAATTCTGCCAAGAAAGTATGTCTTTAGTGACTTGTACATATTCAAATTGTTTCCTATCCTAAGGACACTCTGTTGAGTCTTTTATTTATTTTTATCTGTATGTTTATTTTAATGGGCTGTTTTTAATTTTTACAAACAGGATGATTTGTTTTTTAAATTAAACACGAAACAGTCTCTTAAGAACAATTCTGGATTATATATCAGAATTTTAAATATAAATGTTATTTGTCTTTGAATTTGTCCTTATTTGTGCATATGTGTACCAAAACTTACATGCAGAGATGGAAAAGACTAGAAAAACAGAAATGAAGATCAAGATGACTGATTCGGAAAATTATTCAAGCTCTTTCAAAAAATATATGAGCTAGATTTACGTGTGCTGATATAGAACAGTCTCAAAAGCATATTATTAAATGAAAAAAGCCAAGTATAGGCAATACATATACTATGCTTCCATTTATTTATAAATTATATATAAATACATATTATATGTTTGTATATACATTAAATTGTTTGAAATGGTACAGGAGAATATGGGAAGGTAATGTGGATCTGGGGTAGAAGGAATTCTCTTTTTCTTTGTATGTTTTTTGATGTTGACATTTTCTACCATATACATGCATTTTTCGTTTTTAAAGCTAACGAGTAATATAGTTTAGAAATTAATAACCACTAAAACACAAATATGTTGTACATATCATTTGTGCCATCTGAAATCCAGCTATGTTTTATTAATATTGCTTCAGGGTAGTCTTTGACACTGCATTTTAGAAGATTTGTGATGTTGTCTAGGGCTTTTAATTTAGTTGTTGTTTTAACCCTTACATGTTGATGCTTGTGTTGTAACCTTAAGGAAAATCATGTCAAAAACACATGCAGCCTATAGTAGAGGAAAGGCTAATTTGAAAATGGGTAAAAATAAAACTGAAAGCAAATGTAGGACAAATGTCCTTGCATAGCACAGCACACAGAGAATTAAAGATGGCCCCACTGCTGGAGGAAATAATCCTTTGTACTTGAGGTTTCCAGATAATCTTTTCTCCTATTTTGACTTAGCTTAAATTTATTTAATAATTTTAGACTAAGTATTTAATCAAGAAATATCACAGTTGGGATGATCAATGTTTTACCTTTTAGAATTTGCTTTTAGCTTTTAGAGGGCATATTTGGATTTAGCAGGCTTATAAAGTTCGAAAGCAGTTAAAATGTTCATGGTATTCATATGTTGGGAAGGAGTTAAAAGTCTCTTGATTGAGGAAAACTAAAGAAGGGCTTTCAGTGTTACTAGAGCTAGATATGGGACTGTTGGAAGTGGATATGTCAGTGGGAGTTTTGTGTGCAGTGAGTGAAACTGCAGAGCAGTTGTTAATGGACTCACACAGCTGGTAGAAGCCAAAAATGCAGTTATGGTAGATGTAGTTCTTATAAAGTTGATGTCCAAGGCATAGTGGGAGTGCTGTGGTGATAGCTGATGGCTTGGGAATACTAGTAGAAAACATAATAGTGGGTAAATTTTATGCTAGTAAGAATTAGAGACCAGAGCCATGTGAAAACAGACACTGGGCTCTAAGAGATACAGACGTAAATGATATATTAGCAATTTTCTTCCTAATGAGAAGCATTTATGAGTTAAGGAGAGAGGGAAGAAAGAGGGAGAGAGAAAATGACTTAGTGTATGTGGGAGTAATGGTGGAAATACAGGAAGAAATATTTAAACTGGTTGAAAGTTAATGATTATTTGCAGAACTGATTAATCAGTCCTTTGCTGGTTTACAAAAGAAAAGAGAAAGAAGTTGGGGCCTTGTTTGTAGTGCTTGTGAGGACAGATTCTCGTCTGTTTGGAAGACAGTTATAACGAATTTTCAGCATGTTTATGTTCTAATGCAAGCAGGGCTTAACTCAAAGGTTCCATTTCACTGGAATAATTTCATGGGAAGTCTTTGCCTCTCCAGAATCTCATCAACTCAGGTTGGTACCTGAACTTTGGAATAAGAACTCAATCCTTTAATTTAAGGCTTTGATCCCCAGTAAATGGCAAAAGCTCCAGGTAGAGATAACAAGCTGTTATCGGTGTAAATGAGAGCTTTGGAGCAGGCTTTGAGAAGGCACAGGGAAAGCAAACTTGAAGGAACAGGGTACTTATTGGGGTGGGACTGGATAGGTCTCACAGTAACAAGAATAACGATGAATCATAGAATTTTAGAGCCAGAAAGGATTTTAGTTACCCTCCTCATTTTACAGATAAGGAAACCTGAAGTTCAGAAACATGAAGGAGAAATAAGGCTACCATATCCTCCCAAGTACAATTTTTCCTTAGAGAATGTATTAGTTAGGAGAAAGCTCAGCTGCTATAACAGAGAATCCTGAAAATACAGTCGCTTAAATCCTGCAGATGTTCGGTTCTGGTTTAAGGAAGCAATCCTGTTAAGCAGCGCAGCTCTGCTCTTCACAACTAGTCAGGAGCCCACATTCTGTCTAGTCATTGAGCCACCACTGCCTAGGGCATGGTTATCACTTTGCTCATGTTCCATCTGTAAGAACTTAGTCACCTGTCCACATACAACTTCAAAGAATGCTTCCACGTATAGTCTAGCTGCAAAGTCATTTCTCTGGTGACAGTTCTGTTTAAAGGACAAAGGGGAAACACATTTGGGTGGACACTGAATAGTCTCTGCCACTGGGGCAGACCAGACTTTCGGTCAGGTTGCTGTCTGCAATTCTGGCTTTTCAGAAATCCATAACCATACCACGTGGTTTGCATCTAAGTCGTGATGTGCCCTTGAAGTCAGTCTCCTAATTTGACATACTTGGCAGATATTGAAACCATCTTTCCTATTAATGACTCATATTGATCCCCAAATCCTGTGCAGGACACTTAGATAGCAAAGAGCATCATATTTACCTGGTCTTAGCATACCCACTGCCCAGGGCCACATTGAAGTTCTGTTAATATACCTAGGGTTGGGAGTATGATTTGGACAGAACAAGGGAATCTGCAGCTCAGTAATGCTTTTTTTTTTTTTTTCCATTATAGACTAAATATATTTTGGTAAGAAAACTTTTTTTTTTTAATGGGGGTACAAGTATTGTTGGGGATACATATATTGCCCCTGCCACCCCTCCCCCACCCCGCCATGCCAGAGCTTCAAGCGTGTCCAACCCTCAGGTGGTGCGCACCTCATCAGTAATGCTTTTTTGCTCTTTTTCCTGGGATCATTTAAAGAAAATAGCTGTTATGATTGGGGAACTGGTTATAAGTGTTAAATGAGATAATACACAGAAAACACCTATTATTTTGTCAAGAACTATGAGTGGAGTGTCCCAGGAACTGTGCCAGATGCCTGAAATGCTCTAGTGAACAAGTTAGCACCCCTGTTTATTTAAGAAGCTCCCCGCCCACTCAAGGAGACAATGAAGTGAGTGGGGTGGTTAGAATCAGTGTAGCAGTAAGTATGGGTGCTATGGTGACAGAAACAAAAGGCACCCAAACCGTCTTGGGAGGGAGCCCGTCCCAAGGAAGGATGTCTAGGTGATGCCTAGCAATAGATAGGGGTTTGCCAGCAAAGAGACTCCAGGGTCCTACCCATGCTGAGGCTAATTCACAGGAACTTTGAGTACCCTTTTTAAATGTGGTCTCACCACACTCCTCCAGCATCATTTCTCAATATTCCACTCATCCGGGCACATAAGGAAAGGACTGAGATTTTGTTTTCAAGAGTTTTTTTTCCTTAACTTTGACATATAAAGTTTATCCCAACACATAAAGAAGAGAAAGTGATTATAAAGATACCATTCTGACAGGAGAGTTCTGGGAGATTTTGCTTTTGCTGTTTCAAATCAGGAAATTACTGCTGCATTTAGTAAGTACACAGGATAATTTAACATTGTTAAATATCCCACTGTCTCATGAACTTTTAAATTCAGATATATTGGTTGTCAAGGAAGATTATCCAGTGCTTTTTCTGTTGTTCATATTGCGCAGTAACAGTTTTAGGAAGAATGCTAGGGAATAATAATCATATCATCAGATAGATACCAAATTGGCATTTCTAGACCTCCCTAGGGAAAAAAGTCATTTTTACCTACATCATGAGTATTATTTAAATTATCATACTATACTTCCTCTTTCTATCACCCCCAGTCATGTGGACACATTCCTGAGGATTCTTAGGAACATGTTTAAATTAGGGTCCGTCTGATCTCAGGCATCTTTCACTCTAGGAGGGCTAACTTGCTCTCTAATTAAAAAGAAGCTCTTAGGCTTAGCACTCATCATTCCGAAGGCAGGGTGTCTGTGGAGCCATAGGCAAGCAAGCATGACTGACTTACATTTGACAAAGGGACTGTTTATCATCTTAAACCCAAGAAAACATGTTAGGCCCTGATGGAAGTGAATGCTAAGAGGTGCCTTCTGTAGCTGTTTCATATCTTACCCTGAACCTTTTCTTCAAGGGGTGTGTGTCTGTCTGAATGAGTATATCACCTCCCAGTGATTATGCTGAAGAACGTGTGCCTCTGAATGTGTCTGAGAAACATGACTTCAAAATTGGACTTAATATTTCCAGTTACTCATTTATGAAAAAAATTCTTAGTGAAGACAACTGAATCTTCATCTAAAAGAATGCTGATTTTGAAATTGCCCAAAATTTTAAATCGCTTGGCAAGTAATAAGACAACATTCATAGGCAGAGTTACTTCTATAGAAACCCAGTGACTTTTCACAAATATTTCAGGGTTAAGAGGTTTAACGACAGACATAGAACGTTCTATCTAAAGAAACAGGGTAACAGAGAGCCTTGGACTGAGGATTGAAAAAACTGAGCTCTAGTCTTGACTTTACTAGAAATACTTTATGAGTTTGGAAGCAAGTTCTGTAACCTCTGCAGGTTGCGGTTGGATCATTATAAACAGCGGAGATTAGATCTGGATGAATTCCACATTCTATTCTAGCTTCATTCCTTAATGCTTGAGTGGGAATGTAAAGCACTTATTAAGTAACTGCCCAGTGCAAGTTATTGCAGCACATGAATGAGATACTTTTTAGTTGTTATAGACTCAAATAGTCACCTCTTAATAAGGGTCTAAATGAAACATTGGAACTCATCTTAATCTTTTCAGATTTTCAAGTTTTTCAAATTTCTATAGTTCTTTGGAATGCTTCTGCCATTTTTACTGAGGTACATTAAGTGTAGCTTTGCCTAGAGACCTCTTTACACTGTGTTTATTTTGTTTTACTATCTGCTTGACAATTCAGTTGCAAACAGAAATACTTGTCAGAGTGATTAACTTACTAGTGACTAACAGTGTAAAAAAATGAAGTTTTCCTTCCCACTGTGTGCATGCTAAGACTTAGAGAAAGTCATTTTGTCATCCGATTCCACGGGAAGCATTTACAAGTACTCTTTGATAGATGAGTCTATCACACAGCCTGAACATGAGCACTGCGTACCTGCAACCATCATTTTTCAGGACGATGGCATCTCATTTTAGATTCATTTTTACATTTCCCTTGGCAGAGCCACAGTTCCTGAGTTTCTATTAGAAGTTTGAATTAATATAATAACTTCACTTTGGTGACCTGTTTTATCTTTTCTTTTTTTTTTTGGAGGTCTCTCTGTTCCTTGCCTCATTTCCTACTTGTCCTGGCAACAGCCATCAAATTGAAATTACAGGAAGTGAAAGTTCTTCTTTGTTTATTACTAAGGAGAAGGAAGAGCTGTTGATACAGATACAGAGCCTAATTCTTAGTATCCACAGGGGGGCAGCATTGCTTTGAGTGAGGTCACAGCTCTCCTACCCCGCCCCCCGCCTGCCCATCCCCAACCTACCTACACCCTCATTATGAAATTTCTACTTAATTCTAGGCTAACCCCAGTTATTCATGTCTTTTCTTTACTAGCCTTTATGAAATACACTCACCTGTCTTCAAAGATAATTCTTTCAACTGTGTATAGTTGCGTATAAGTTGTTTAAGTGAAGATTACAACGTCTGCTTGTTCATTTTACTGCTTACATGCCAGACACATGTAGAGTTGGTTTTGAGACAGGATTATATCAGGCCCACATATTCAGTTAGGGAAGCCACTCAACCCTCTCTAGAGTATTTCTATTTTTTTGGCAATGCCTATAGAGAAAATGTGAAATTATTACAGATCTTAGCAAGGCAAGACCGAAGAAAGCTGGGCAGAATCTTTTAAAAATCAAGGTATTAGGCAGTGGTTTGTGAGAAAAGGTAGGATGTTACTGATTTCCCATGCCTGGAATAATATTGAAAGCAGATGCCTACTAGCTCCTTTAGTCACCTTTAACTGCTAAATGGAATTCCGCTGACTCTACATGATGGATGCTATTTAGACTCTAAAGAGGGGAAAAACTTGTAAAGGAATACACCAAAAGGGAAAAACTTGAAAAGGCAAAGCAGTGCCGGATCTCCACTTAATAAACTCACGAGTTGATAAATATTTAAATCACTATCCAGTAGCATCACCACCATTGGTTTAGATATATGCTCATTTTCACTCTCGTCCAAAATGTTCATTCGCCCAACAAAAATCTATTGATCACCTGCCACAGCAAAGTGATATTTGGGTGTTGGGATTGAATACAGAAATGAGACACAACCTTGACCCTCCAAGAAGCTCACAGTGTAGCAGTGTTGATGATAATGTTAACATGAACAATAATAACGAAAGGCCAAGGGAGTTTAATATCACAAGTACTGTTAACAAACCATATGTGATTTCAGAGGAGGAAGAGATTTTTTCCAGCTTGATGACTGTGAAGGCTTCAAGAAAGAGTTAGAAATGAAAGCAATAAAACAAATAACATATGGTGGGGGGGCATATTCAGGGAAGGTTGAGCTACTCCATTTGGCTGGAGAAGAGGGATTAGGAGGTCATCCTCTGTATACCATCTTGGAAATGACCTTGGCTGACTCACAATATTTCTTTTTCTAAATTATGTAATCATGATAGCCTGGTAATTACTAGTGGGATTATAATATCACAAAAACCTCTTTACATTTAAGATGTTCTTATTAGAGCCCCATCTATATTTGCTAATTATGTAAAACTGCGTTAGGATTAAAACTGCAGGGAAGAGGCAGACTGCTTTATTTGCTTGCTTGCTTTTCATATCTTACATTTAAGAAAGATCAGGTGTCAAAAACATCTGTTTCTGATAATCCTGTAACAAATACAAAGGTCAGTGTAATTGAAGTTGTTAGTCCATGCATTAAGAACCTTTCCATATTGATGGAAAGGTATGGTAAGATTTCTTCTTCTTCTTCCTTCTTTTTTTTTTTTTTTTTGAGACAGAGTCTTGTTCTGTTGCCCCAGCTAGAGTACAGTAGCGTCATCATACCTCACTGCAGCTTCAAACTACTGGGCTCAAGCAATCATTCTGTCTCAGCCTCCCGAGTAGCTGGGACTACAGGCATGTGCCTCCACACTCAGCTAATTTTTCCTGTTTTTAGTAGAGATGGGGTCTCACTCTTGCTCAGGCTGGTCTCAATCTCCTGAGCTCAAGCAATCCTGCCACCTTGACCTCCAGAGTAAGATTTCTTCTTTAATATAGTATTAATTTGGCATTTATAAAATAGGTTTACAGCTGATTTTCAATGGAGTTATTTTTTAAAGATGTACCAGATATGGCTAATAAAACAGCACATCTACCACCAGATTTCAAAACTGTGTATCCATTTAGCCACAGAGACTTTTTAACCCACTCTTGCAAAATATTTGCTATTGTAGTATAATTGAGAAGAAGACAGTCTAAATTAGTGAAGAAATACAGAATACCCACAATATTTTTCTTCATCACATCAAGACCAGTTTACTGGGTCATAAAATCAATTTAATGGTTCTTGGTGGCATATTTTTAAATACAAATGGCTGGGATAGCATAGGGAGGATGGAAGGAATGGAGTTGAGTAAAATGGAGGTTAATTTCCTCTGTGTGTATATGCATGTGTTTATATGTGTGAATATACAGGGTTGCTGTGTAAACTGTATTTCTTACTGTGGATTGTGATCGATAGTTTGAAAAACATTATTGTAGAGAAATGACAATTTATTTCTTTCAACTGTGTATGGTAAGTGAAATTAAACCAAC
This sequence comes from Cheirogaleus medius, assembly GCA_008086735.1. Classification (NCBI taxonomy): domain Eukaryota; kingdom Metazoa; phylum Chordata; class Mammalia; order Primates; family Cheirogaleidae; genus Cheirogaleus; species Cheirogaleus medius. The sequence continues at coordinate 63,911,366 of VBSM01003204.1, read as the reverse complement.
AGCTTTTGGCCCATCCAAGTCCCAGTATTAACAACTAGTGGAAAGTGATATGCACTTAGCATATCATTATATAAATAAAATGTTTCCGAAATGCCTCAGTTCTCAGCAGAAACGTATTCCCATACATAGACATTCCCAGGAAACCTAAACAAAGGAAAAAGGAAGGGTGAGAGGGATCTCCTAATATATTTAAAGCCTTCTGCCCATTTTCTGTTAAAAATGTTCTATTACCTGGGTAAGGGAGTTTATAGCAAGGGGTATGCACTGGGGTGAAATGCCCAACATCCCTCACTTTATGAAGGTCTGATTGTCATCAGCTCATTGCTTCTGTATAGTCGAGCCTCTTTCCCCATGAGGTACTGGTTAGTACTGAATGGATGTTCTAACTGGGCTTCTAGCAGGAAGGGTGCCTGGAGAAAAATGTCAAACCCATGGGAAGGGTTGAGAACCTGGGAACAGAGTGGATAATATTTTAGATTTTCAGTACCTTGAAATGACAGCTTTTGATACTACTTGGAGTGCAGTAAGATGTAGATTTAAAAGAAAAGGTGAATATTGAAGTAATCTATTTGAAAATGTAGCTGAATATATTTATTCTATTAGTATATCTTTGATTGGATTTTATTTTATCTTAAGATGTTAGATGGAAGGGCCCTCTGGCTCAGGAAACTGGAGCCCAGAGAGGTGAAAGGACTTCCCACAGAGTGGCCTTGGGAGCAGGCTGAGAACTCAGCTCTCCTAACTGCACCTTCTCTACACCACATTGTCCTGCTAGATCTAAACTGAGGAATATTCACCAACATCTTAAACATGTTGCTTATTTTGAATGATAATACTTTCTTAAAAATTCCTCCCCAGTTGATAAGCATCTAGCATGGCTCGGTAGAAAAATCACTAACTTTGTAGCTGGGGGAATTTAGGTGTAAGCCTTTATCTCACAAGGTTGCGCCACCTAGCACAGAGCAGATGTTTAGGAAATGAAGTTCACACACAGGAATTATGGCCTGTAAACATATCCCTAAAGTCAGAGAGGTTTGTCTCTGGTTCCTTCTCCCTTGCCCTTCCCGGTGTCTAGTGGCCGCCACAGATGGGTGCCTGGGGCCTTCACCTTGCCTTAAGAATCCCTAAGGATTTCCCAACACAGTGTGTGTGTCAGACTTCCTTCCATGCATCATCCCATTTGCTACCTGTTTTACATTAAAATTAAGGGTCCTTGGACCATTGCCAGCTGGCCTTGCTAATCTTATAAACTAATGTTAATGAAAATGGTAATAACTAAGATTAGATTGATATATATTGCCTTAAAATGTCAAGTCTCCAGCTAAAGAGACTTGATCTTGCTGAGAGCAATTAGAGTGTCCTCTTACAATCTCCTCACCAGTCTTACTTTTTCTTACTGATCTTCTCTTTGCCTTTTTCAATATGAAAAGTTTTCTCCTTGACAGAGCTCAGAATCAAAGTAGGAGTTAAAAGGTTCTGGTTTTCTGTGTGACATTTCTAAACTCTGTACCTTGAGTCACACCCAAGAATGAGCTTATCTGCTGCTTGGTTGTCCAGCCTTTTGATTTTTATGTTATGTTTTTAATATAAGATAAATATATTATTAATTTCTTAGAATATATGAATCAAGTTGTATTTATCATTTTAGTAGCTAAGGTAATACATGTTCATTGTTAAAAATTCTAAATATATGGAAGGCTACAAAAGAGAGTGAAAACTCTTCCGTGTTCCCACTCTACCTTCCCCATCTCAAATTTGGGTAACTACTACCAGCAATTTTCTATGTATCTTCCCATAACTTTATTTTACATATGAAACCAGTATGTCTTATTTTTTCAAGTTTAAATATTAATGTGTATTTTGTAAATCAAATAATGTTTTACAAAACAAAATAACTGAAAGATGTATCATTTTAAAAACAGCCACCCTACCGCAGTCCTGACAGCCAGGGACGCAGCCCTCAACTCTTAACTCGTGGCTTCTATCATTGTTTATATATCTCTAAACAGTTTAAACAGTTATTTCTTGATTTGTCAAATGTATTGTCCTCTATCACAGTGGGTAAAAATCATGCTGTCTTAACACCCCCACCCCGCCTCCTTTCTTTTTCTCTCATTTTTTCAACATAGTTATATCATAGTTTTTTTATAATGCAGTGTTTATACTATATGATACTATAAATGTTCATGGATGAGCTAAGTAGTAAATTGTGATTTCATTCACTTTTTGGTCAACTTTTTTCCACTAGAGTTAATAATTGCCTCCCATTTTTATTTTCTTTGTTTTTTTGTGTATCTCTAGCTGATTCTTTTCTAATTCACCAGCAGATATGTGAAATCTCTCAAAATATGGTCAACATATCATATAATATATGTTCCTTTTTTCTTTTCTTTTTCTTCTTTTTTTTTAAATTGGAGCTCTCCATTCTGAACACTTTGTCTTCCTTTTCTTATCAGGACTGGTTGTTTTCTTGCGTCTTACACAGTCGTCATCCTGGGACCTTGCTTTGCTATCATCTTGGGAGTTCATCATTAGTAACTTCTTTCTTGTGTTGAGTTTCCTGTTTCTGGATCCTGTATTGTCTTCTTTCTTGGTTTATTTCCTTATTTTATTGGTAGCCTTATTTTATTGGTACCATATCCTCTGGTAGCTTTCTCAGTGAGGATCTAAGGGATCCTTGGAATAATTTTTAAATTCTACCCATGTCTAAAAATGTCCCTATTCTGCCCTCAAACTTGATTGATATTTGGACTGAGTATAGAATCTCAAATATTATATAAACCATTCTGAAAACATCATTTCATTGTTTGCCAGTGATCCCTTTCAAAAATCCATGGCTCTTCTGCTTCCTCATTATGGGACCTATTTTCTATGAAAAGTTTTAGAATCTTTTATTTATTTTAGATATTCTAAAATTTAAGAGAGGATCTGTTTTGGTATAGATCTTCCTCCTGCCCAGCTCTTCTGGGGCCCTTTAACCTAGAGATATAATTTAAAGAAACTTTCATTTAGTATTCATTTGAAACTTTCCTCCTCTCCATTTTCTTTGTTTTCTCTTACTATAATTTCTTTTAGCTGAGGGGGAACTACCCTGACTGATTTTTTTTTTTTTTGAGCCTTTCTTGCCAATTTTCTATTTCTTTTTTACTTCTTGACAAATTTTCTAAAGTTATCTTCAAAACCACCTTTTTGTTTGTTTTTTTGGCTTTCGTATAGATTTTTTTTTTAACTCTGTGAGCACTCTTTGTTCTCCAAGTGTTCCTTTTTTTAAGTCGGTATCCTGTTTTTCTGTGAGATGTCTTTCTGAGAGGATTGTTTCCATTTTAAAGTATTTTCAGTTTTTTGCATTGATCTCTTTCCACTGATTGCTTCTTACTTTTCTCTTCTCTGCCCCCTACCCCCACATTTGTTTGCTTAGGTCTCTGTTTTTCCTGCCGAAGGCTTTTTTCACAGGTTTGCTACTCCTAGGTGTTTAACAATAGTGAGGCACTAAACAGCTTTTGCCCCCCTTCCTCCTGTCCAGGCAGCTGGCTCTGTTAGGAGTCAGAGTGTCAGAGAGTGTGAAGAAGGCAGAGCCCGGCCTCAGTCCTGCATCCTGGTTCAGAGCTGAGTTACGCGACCAGGCGTGCACAGGGCTCTTCCTTGCCTCTGCCAGGACCAGTCACTCCCCCATCCCTCTGTGTTCTCAGTGAAAAGTTACCACTTGGGTGTCTCTAGACTATCGTTTACTCACACAAATCTCAGCTTGTTTGAAATATGAAAAGGTGATTAATAGTTTCAGCAGCCTTTCTGGGTTGAATGCAGATATCACATATTTGGCAGATATTCTTCCTACATCTGTGGTTTGAGTTACTTCCCAGTTTCTTCATTAGGTTTTGTTGTTGTTGTTACATTTCGTTGGGGTCTCAGAGAACAGAACTCCTTTTCCTGGAAGTTCCTGAAAATTTTGTTAAAAATCCAAGTTGCACTGGGCATTTTCAGAAGTGTTGAGTCATTTTCAGTTCTTACCTTCATTTCTTTAGCCATGTTTGAGCCCTCACTAAGCATGGAGCATGGTGGTAATTCTTACAAGTTATTACATTACCTAATTAGCATTGATTATGCAATTTTCTCCACAGTCCCCTTCCCCCCACTTTGTCCTGTTAAAAGTTTAGATCACTGGAAAGCTTCCTTTGCAGCCTCGGTGATTCTGGAAGTTCCCTTTCACCTTCATCAGAATGCATTGGATCAAGCAGTCCAAATCGTCTCTTTGAGACTGTCTAAATCTTAGGGCTGGTATCACTTTCAGAGACATACTATGCAATTCCATATTGTGCATATGGAATTGCACAATAGTGTCACATCAGAAGTGGACTTAAGAAAATGTTAAAAGGGGGAAAGGATGAAGAGAATAATTTATGCAAAGGCTCTGGGCTGCCTCTCACCAAGTGAAAGGATGTATGTAGTCAAATAACGTGCCAGAGAAATGGGATCCGCTGTTCCCGCAGTCAGTCTTGTTTTTGCATGCCTCACATGGTGTGAGCAGCTCCCAGTCGGGTGTGAGCCTGGCATTCAGTGATACTAACTATTTAACAAGTATGGCACAGCTATCAATCAATCAGAAAAAATGATCAGCCAAATGGACATTAGCCATAAGCTGAATGTCAGCTTATAACACACAGTCACCCTCAGTAATGGACCTGTCACTGCTCCCCTCCGCCTCTGTGGCAGTGCTGAGGTCCACAGTGCTTACTTCCCCTCAGCAAGTCTATTGCAGCAGTAGAATAGGCTCTGATCCCTTCTCCTTTTACCCTTATTCAAATACTCTAGTTTTCGGTACAGTAGTACTTGTAAATTCAAAAGTTTCCCTGCCTATTTATATTGTCTGGATAACTCAAGAGTTACTTCACCCCAAAGGTTTTAAATCTCATATACACTCTTCCCTGGCTCTATGCCAACCACGAGCTCTCTCCCGCTGAATCTCGGTAGAAGCACCTTATACAGACTGTGGTCGTGCCTTGGTGACCACAGGCACAGCTTTTCTTATCTCTTATCTAATTATTTTCCTATGTGAATCACCACTGCTTGCTCATGCTTGCTCATCTAGGTCTTTCCGAAGGTTTTTCAAAGTTGTCTGCTTTCTTCATGAAACCTGAGTGATCCTCCATCCAACCCCACATCCCTTCACTGTAGAAAGAGCTGATTTTGTGTGATTTTTATGTTTCTGTTAGTTGTATTTAGAGGTTTTTTTGTGGGCGTTGGGCATATCACTCACCTCACTTTGTTATTAGCTTCTGGAAGAGAGCTTAACTTCCTACCACCCAGAGTACAGTTTTTTTTACCTAGTGGAATATTGATACTTTTTTCCCTTTTTTGTCAGACTGCTCAGCTTAGTAATAAGGTCATGTTGCAAATATTTTAGAAAAAACATTTTATTTAAAATGTTGAAAAATCATTCAGCAAATTTTTCTCAGTATACAGAGTAAAGGAGAAGAAGAAAACTCTGCTATAGGGGAAAATATTGAAACTTTCAAACTTAACACTTTACAACCAGTTCTCAGTTTTTAATGGCTATAATTAATGCTTTTTTGTCAAAAAATAATGCTTGGTTTTTTATAAATTTTATACTACCCTTTCTGCCTTCTGTAGTAATTATTGTCATGTGGATATTATATGGAATGCTGTGGTTTTTAAAAAAGGTAATTGAGCACTTTATAATTTTCAGAGGGGGGGAGTCTGTTGAGTCAGCCTGCATGTATTCAGGAGAATTTGTTGTACAAGTAAGTTAAGGTGATGACACTGTTTTTTTTAAAGCAAACAGTAAACATTGCTTTTAAAGGTGCTAAGACCTTGCTCTAATGTGCACTGTCAAAAGCACTGGTAATTGAACAAAGAAAAATAAATCATTGACGCCTACAGATAATACATGTGATACACAACAGAATTTTAGCCAAGAGTTTACCCAAAAAATCCTGTAATCATACCATTTAGTATATACACAAACCAAAGCTGAGTGGTTTGAGTTTTTCGTGTTTATTTTCCCTGCTCTCCCTTCACTTTGTCAGTCATCTGGAGGGACAGACAGGAACAGCAGGGCTGGAGTAAATCCACACGTTGAGGATTAAAAGAATCTCTTTAACTAAGAATGTTAGTGGAATTATTTTTTAAAAGCTACTTAAAGTAACATGAAAAATGTATCCGCATCTTCAAATGAGAAATGTTTCACAGTAATTTAATTGGTTTAAGATACCAGCTATATGGTATTAAAACACCTAGGAAGACTTTTTTTTTTTTTTGAGAAAGGTTCTTGCTCTGTTGCCCAGGCTAGAGTGCAGCTGCACAATCATAGCTCACTGCAGCTTCTAACTCCTTGGCTCAAAGGATCCTCCCATCCATCCTCTCAAGTAGCTGGAACTATAGGCATGCACCACCACACCTAGCTAATTTTTCTATTTTTTGTAGAAACAATGTCTCACTGTGTTGCCCAGGCTGGTGGAAAGACATTTTTATATGTGTGCAATGTTTGGATAGATATACAGCCCTGACACTAAAAAGCGAATTAATTAAAACATTGATTCTCTTACCTGTGTTTCATCTTTTGTGCTATGGGAAGAAAGAAAATGGATACTTTTTCCTAAAAGGGGTGGGGGGCAAATTTAGAAATTCAATATCAACTAGGAATTATGAAAAAAAAAGACAAGAAAGAGAAAATTAAGGCTCAAAGATACTATGACAAATTTATATGAAGGGCCTTATTTTTGCTTTTATTTCCACATATATGTGCTTCGTCATACATTGTAAATTTTCTGAACATAATAAATTATAAGTAAATATGCTCAAACTCTTAAATACATATATAAAAATTAGAATGTTGCTAGTGACTCAAATAGCTGTAATAATTATTTGCCCACCTACCACCTGTGTCATTTAACTTGCTTTTTCAGTCTCCTCACATAGGAAATAGGAATTATAACTTAGAGTTAGTGTGAGAATTCCTGTTAAACCAAGGATCAGCAAACTCTGTGCCCCACAAGCCAAATCCAGCCTGTTATTGTACAGTTTGCAAGCTAAGATTGGTTTTTATATTTTTAAATAGTTGAAAAATCAAAGTAAGAATAATACTTCATGACATGTGAAAATTATATGAAGTTCAAGTTTCAGTGTCCTGAACAAATTTTATTGTAACTCAGCCACACTCATTTATATATTGTCCATGAATGCTTTCCTGCTACATTGGCAGAGTTGAGTAGTTACAACAGAGACAATGTGGCCTGCAAACTAAACTATTTACGTCTGATCCTGTGCAGACACATTTATCAACGCCTTAACACACTAAAGTGCTCTGAACAATGTCTGGTATGTATTAGCACTAAAGAAATGTTAGTTATTATCATTAATATTATTAAACTTTATAAAAATAAATAATATTCATATAACCAAAAATGCATGTCAGAGTCTAAAAAATTTCACTATATATTGTTCCAGAAAATGAGAAGACTAAAAGGAAAACGCTATTAATTATAGGATAAATCATTATTGTTTAAAAATAGCCTTAGGAATAGCCAGGCTCATTTTAAAAGGACTTATAATCAAGATATCTTATGAATTACTTACAAAAAAACTTTTAAGCCAATATATATGTGTTTTCTTGTCATTTGATCAATTTATCTGCTCATTTCTGTCCTTCAGTTCCAAACTTAATTTTATTTCTCCATTTTTACCTAATGTCTGGTCTTTCTTAATGGAAATTCTAGCCCTATAACTGCAGTCTTTGGAGGACAGAAGAAGGGGAGAGAAAAGACTTAGAAACCAAGAGTTAAAGAAAAGAGCTTCAGTGCGTACATGGTCCTGGATGCATCAGGCAAAGTGGTACCCACTGAGCAGGGCTCAGAGTTATCCATACAAGTCCTTTGAGCGTATCTCTTTGGACACAAGGCAAACCAAATTCTTTTCCCACTGCTGTCACCCTATCATGTTAGCCAAAGAATTAGGCAACCACATGTTTCTGGGCTAAACTGACCCATCTATAAAAATATTTTGAGGCCATAAAGGAAATATTTTACTGAATTGTTTTAGGTTATTTTATTTCATCCCTACTTTCCCCAGACTTAAACTTTTCCTAGCACAACACAACAGGAATTTGTTTAGTCTGTAGTACTGATGTGTATATGAATGGTTTATATAGATAGATCAAATCTTCCTGGGACCTTATCAAGGTATTTGGGATTTCCTAGCTAAATTGTTACCATCTAAACCTCTTTTCTTTTTTT
>VBSM01003204.1:63867022-63903017 GCA_008086735.1 Cheirogaleus medius | reverse complement strand
CCATACGAAGTGTAAAATTATTCTTTCTATGTCTGTGAAAAATGATGATGGTATACATCTTCACAGTGTGTCTCTATTTCTTTTTATCCAAAGTGTCCAGCAATTTGGCCAAGTCACTAGTCATTAACTATAAAATCATAAAGTGGACAATTGAAACAAAGGAAGCTAATATCCAAACAGTTTGCTACTTGTTAACAGCTCTAGTATAGTTTGCAAAATGCCTTTTCAGGTTGAGCTATGATTTGCATTAACCAAGCTAGCTAGGAACAGAAACTGGGCTGGCTTTAAGGAAAATACCCATTGGGAAACTGAAATTTGATTTTTGTAAATAAAGTAGAAGTGTTTCTAAGTTAGCAAAGGCCTAACTTACAAATATTGGAGCTATTTTAATCTTATTTCAAACATTCTCCAGATAATTTCATTGAAATACCCAAAATTCAAAATGACAAGTAAGTAAGAAAAAAATAAAATAATGGTTAATGGCTTAGTATATAAAGAATGCATTCAAATCTGTAACAAAGTATTAAGAGCAAAAAACATTAGCAGACAATTCTCACGGACAAAAGACATGAGCAGACAATTCCCAAGAAGAGAAGATATTCAGGTTAGTAAATCTATTGGAAAATCTTCAACCTCACTGCTATTCAAAGAAATTCAAACCAAGACAGTGAGCTAACATTTTTTTCATCTTATATGTCATTTGATGTGTCATTTCATACCACATGTAATTTGATATGAAAAATATTTTGAAAGAGTAGAGCTTGCTCTTGAGAAGGAACAGTAAAATGAGCAAGTTCACATATTAATACAAGGTGTATAAATTAGTGCACCCCTTATAGAAAGCTATTTGGTAGTCTGCAGTCAAAAGCCTTAAAATTTGCAATGTGCTATTATATAGAAAATTTCAACTATGAAAATCTTTATACACAGTTATAAATTATAGTGTTAATTATAATAGTGCCCCCCAAAAGCTAAGTCTTTTATAATAGGAATATAGTAAAGTTTGCTACTTTACAAGGCAATTCAAATATTTATGAATTTTAAAATGGAAAAATTATATTTAATTATATTTTATATCATGGCCATATATTAATTTTATAATAGAAAAAAATTATTCAACATTACGTAATTTTTAAATGTAGAAATACAAGCATAACTTGAGGAAAGACAATTAAAATTTACTTTCTACAGCTGAGTTTGGTTTTTTGTTTTGTTTTGTTCTGCTACTGTTAACTTTCATGTTAGATCAGAATTTCAGAAACTCAAGATCTTAGGGAAAGGAGCACCATTGAACTGGTACTCACTCTTAGAGAAGTCTACACACAACCATGTGTACATGCAAATATGTTCTACATGTTACAAATTGAATTAAAACTAACTATAGTGTATTTATATTTAACTACACCACCATTTCCTCGGTTTACCATTCTTCACAATTCAAAACAGATAGGTTACAAATGGAGTCTTTTGGCCCCAACTTGTGCCCTGGAACCAACATTAAATACTCAACTGAGGCTCACTAGTGATGCTCAAGGAAAAGAAGAATCACTGATGTCTGTGGGGTAATCTGTATTTCCCTCTTTGTTTTAAGTTCATTTGTTTCTGGTCCTGGCTAAGCCTAGCAAAGAGATACTAAGTGGGCCTCAGCAAACAAGCTATTTCTACAAGCAGATGACCTAGGACACAATGGGAACAGATACTTATTCAGCCAAGTTGTGCCTTTGGCCTCTTGGCGCAGAGCTAATGGGTCCGTTGAAGTTCAAAATTTGGATCTACCCGTTCAAGTAGCCACATACTGTTGGTCTGTCTACTTGTTTCCTTGGCTCGTTTGATGACTGGGTTAGCACAATATTACCAAAGCCACTCGGTTGCTGAAATGTTATCATTTTATATGAATGGGGATATAACCCAAGGAGTTAGAATAGGTTGGAATGCCGAATAAGTTATTGTAAAGCCTAAAGGTAAATCTGTATCTTAATTATGCAAAAATGTATGTGTTTTCCAGTGGCTCATGGGATACAAATTATAGCCATCAACTTAGACAAGTTTGAAAATGGGAAGCACTAGTCATCATGAGATTCAGGCTGGAAGGAATGCCCACTGCACCAGCTGAGGGCAGCTACCTCGCTCGCAGATGTTTAGTGGAGGGAGAACAGTTACAGTGACAGCACACGGGACCTGAGTTGGCAGTGTGATAGAACAATTTTAAAAGACAGTGGAGGCAGTGGCTTTGGCCATCAGTTATTGCATTAGAGAGCAAGAAGATGGTGTTCTCCCTTGAGCTATTAATGACGACGATGGCACAGAATAAGGAGTGTGGATGGAGGAAGGAGGAGGTTCAGTGAATTGAAGTGAAATGAAGAATCAGTGTTAAACATCTGGCTTCTAGCGCAGTAAGTAAGGAGTGTTGTGAGACACAGGAAGGAATTTATGTATATAGGTTAAGGATAGACTTTGGATCATTGGCATGTATGCATAAAATAAGTAGGATGTGGCACATAGAGTAATTGCTAAATGGAAAGATCTGTGTACCATGCAGTAAACTTTGAAAGGAGGCTGTCGGTCTCTTGACTGACTGAAATACTAGAAAATATCAATTCCTTAATCTCTATGAGTCCTGTCTCTCTCAGTTCTAGGACTGTGGGTTTCCACATCAGAAAAGGTTACATATTTGTGCTGTTTCCTCTCAGGTTCTGGCTCTCGGCTTTCCTTCATCTCCTTGACCTGTCTGCAGAGTGTGTGTGTGTGTGTGTGTGTGTGCACGTGCGTGCAGGCTCTCACTCTGTTACCCAGGCTAGAGTGCAGTGGCATCATAGCTCACAGCAACCTCAAACTTCTGGGCTCAAACAATCCTCTCACCTCAGCCTCCCTAGTAGCTAGGACTACAGACAGGTACCACCATGGTCAGTTAGTTTTTCTATTTTTTTGTGGAGATAGAGTCTCACTATATTGCCGAGGTTGGTCTCCAACTCCTGGCCTCAAGTGTTCCTCCTGCCTCAACCTCCCAAGTAGCTGGGACTATAAGCACACACCACCATACCCAGCTAATTTTTCTATTTTTTTTAATAATATAGACAGGGTCTCACTCTTGCTCAGGCTGGTCTCGAACTCATGGCCTCAAGCAATCCTCCCACCTGGGCCTCCCAAAGTGCTACGATTATAGGCATGAGCTGCCATACCCAGCCTCCACCTCTCTTTTGTCTTCCTCTCTCTTTCCTCCACTTTTCTCCTGCAACACACTCTGGTTTGCACCAGTTCACTTTACAAGGGCCTTAACTGTGACCTCATCTCATTACCTAGAAACCTCAGACCTGGAGGTAATAGGCAAATATGTTCTGTTTCTTTTCTTCTCTAAACATCCTGTACAGGTATAATACATCAATGCATATGCAGAGTCTATAATATTAAAACCTTCAGGAGCTGTCTTCAGGCCTAGACAGTATGCCAAATTTGATCTCAAATAATTGCTTGCAAACATTTGCAAAGACTAAGAAAATTATCAAGGAAATTAATATCTGTCCAGCTGAGTTTGGCATCCTTATCATTTCCATGCCTGCTGTCTGATTTGGATAGCAGAAGTAGATGGCTAGGAAGCTGTTGTTATTTCTCACTCCACCTGTTCCGTTTATATATTGTATCTGTTGTTTTCTTGGTTTACTCTGAGGTTGAGAGTATTGAACATTTTTAGAGATTTTGAAGGTAACTTCCGTTTAACATATGGAGAATCTTAGGAAGAAACATTTTCAATGGGAGGGAAATGAGCAGAAACCTGGATGAGTTTCCAGTTTCTTATAAATCAAATGTGTCTAGATTTGATAACATGGATAAATTAACTATGTGTAATTCCAGAGAATGGAAAGATTTCACTGGATTTGCAGTTTGGCCAGAGATTTGAGGGAAGCAGCAAATTTCCTCACCAGAGGTTTTTTTGTTTTGTTTTGTTTTTCCCAATCAGCTGAATTTAAGATTCAGCCAGGAGATTCTTAGCATAGCAGTTTGCCATCAGTGATAAAGACTTCTGGGTGCTCGGGCCACAGCTAGGTGCATTGTCTCATTCTGTCCTCATAAACCCCAGAAGATAGATGAGGAGACTAAGGCTCAGAGAGGTTTAGCCACTTGCCCAAGGTCACAGAGAGTATTTGAAACAGAGCCATGTTTCCAATCAAGGTCCTTGGCTCACGGCCCTGGCCTTCACCACGGGCCACACTGCCACGTCAGCATACTCTCCTTGCCAGATCGTCTGCAGCGCATTTTCAGACAGAAGATTCTTGTGAATTCCTGGACTTTTTTCCTCTTTCCTTCCCCCCTCCCCATCAACAGGAGTTTGGCATAGAATGCGTTTGAATTCTCACAGTGCTGACATCAGATTGGACATATAACAGTGTGATCCTGCGGGAGACACAAAGTCAAATACAGCAAGCTTTCCCCGAAATAATTGAGGGAAGAAAAATATGTAGAAGACCAGGCTTTGTAGATCTTTTTTTTACACAGCGTTAGAGTTGTCTTTTGAGATTGTACTGCATTTATTTACCCACTAGACATACATAAATAAATACCTAAGGAAGTTTGTTCAAATTTTCCAAATTATTCAATGTTTGATAAGCTACAAATAATAATTTTGATTCAAACTTTACATTATCATGAGTCATTGCATAGGAAGTAAATCGTCTTGCTTTCTTTAAATAGTAATGACCTTTAATAAAGTAATCTATAATGTATTTTTTAGTGAGTTATGTCTGAGAAGAAATAGTGAAGCTGTTGTAGCAATTAAAAGTGAAGGGTGCTATTTAAAATAGTCATGTATGAATTCTTGAAGCATAAAATCCCTGTAGCCTGGCGATCTCCTTTTCTTGTTCAATTTCATAAGCAGAAACGGTGCCAATAAAAATGGTACCTGGCGTAGGCATTTTTCTTCCTGTGCAGTGTATGGAAGGAAGGCCTGTGAGCAGCTACTGGGCATTAAAATTGAGTGAGTATGTAGCTGGCAGATGTTGTCTTAACTCTGAAGATCCAGATTAAGAAATACTGTCAAGCATTGTAAACTGTGTGTCTTTCCCTTCTACTGAGCAGCTGACTTCACAGATGTGTTCGTGTATTCATTCTCTGACTGTGTATCTGGACTGTGCTCATTTAAGGAGCTCTAGCCTTCCTTTCTGGCAGAAAGCTTAGGGGACACAGAGTCACAGCCACCTGACTGGCTTCTGGTATCATTTAGTGAGTTTGTGGGTTACTCACAACCCTTTGTGTCTTTTCGAGACCAAAGAGCATCTTTGCCCTAGAAAGCTTCATCACAGTTTCTCTGGCACCCATCCTATCTCAGGTCAGCTGAGAACAATTGACGATGACCGTCAGGCCTGCAGTGATGAGGTGATGTGACACCGCACATGCATATTTCTTAAGTGACTAGTTTTGTATTTCGGAGCTATATTAGATCTGATGGGAAATACAATTCACTATTGTTTATCAAGGTTATTGGTGGGAGAACAGCGTGCCACCAGGGAGAGGCAGGCAGGTGGGTGACTTGTATCAGGTAAAAGAATTAAGGGTCTTAGTCTAAATTTTTCTTTGCTAAGAAAATAAGCGAGTTTTGTGAGAAGAATGTGGACTTATTGGCAAGGTAATGGGGACTTGCAAAGGTTATTAAAATTGATGTTCAGATCTCTAGTTTAATGCTGACTTTTGACAGAGGGAAGTACCAACTTGGCAGAGAGGGATAAGGAAAGAGTCTACTGAGCAAACTTTGGCCCTCAATGGCAGCTGGGATGCAAAGTGTATAGACATGAAATATTGTCCCTTTAGGCTGTTTGGTAATTTTCTATGCAGAGATTTATGCCAGACAATTGCGTGAAGGAAGCCAGCTTCCAACTGGGGTCTTGGGCTGTGTCCCCTGGACCCGGCCTTTACCTCGATCAGAGGGATGTTTGCACATAAGCCAAAGGAAGTCAGTGGCCTCTCACGTCCAGGCAAGTACTCACATCTCAGTGTGCCCACTCGAGTTTCCGATGGGGCTTCCTGGTAGACTCTCCTCCATCCCAGCACCGTAGACATACAGGCACTGCAAACCCAGCAGACTATTGCAGGAGTGACAGAGCGTGGACACATGAGTTCTTCATGGAACTTAGCATGTTTGTGCCATCCCTGAACCCACCATAAGATGAAAATGAGGAAACATTTCACATTCTCAGCACAGAGAGTTTTCTTACCTAGTACATGTGTTACAGAGATCAGAAGCCCTGGCAAAACATTTTACTCAGAATTTTCACAGATCCCTTCAAAGGGTTATGGGTTTAAATTCTCCGTTCCATTGCTTCTGCTCTCCTTTCCTCCTCAAAATCTCTCATTCCTCAATTAAGATTCAATTTGAAACTTCCTTTGCTTTTAAGCCTTCCCTGACCCACACCTCGGTCAAACATTTCCTTCCTATGTGACATCAGCCTCCTCTGTCTACTACTGCTGTGGGCCACCATGTGGACTGTGCATGCCTGTCCTTTTCAGTCTCCCAGGACAGGGGCTGTGTCTGCAGCCTGCTCATGCCCAGCATCTCACAACTCTATATGTGTCCACTGAGCAAACGGGATAGGACAGCATGTGCGGGGGTAGGAGGAAGGGAAGGAGCAAGCCCAGGAGGGGCTCAGGGCAGGAGTGCTGGGGAAGTGAGGTTGACCTGGATCTTGAGGATTAGGAGTGGGGGCAGCATTGCGGGCCACAGGTCAGGAAAGTGTGGTTATACTTGTGTGACAGCAGTGACGTGGAGTCTGTTTATCTGGGGGAACGAGCATTTGTATGTGGGCTCAGATTAACCACTTTGGTACGAGCATCGACTATAGTCGACAGCCACAGATGAACGTGCACAGCGACTGTAGCCAACAGCCGTGATATGAAGGCGCACAGCCGAGCGTCGACTTTAGCCGACAGCCAAAAGCTTTTGCTTTTACAGCTTTTATCTCTGCGGTTGCAGTGTGTACATTCAGCTAATAAGTTACTACGAATCTGTGACCTTTTAACAAGTCCTTAGTAGGAGTTATTATAGTTATTTTCCTAAAGCTGCCTGTGAAGTAAAACAAGCTTTCAGTGCTTTAAAGCTTTCCTCATCACACAAGAGCAAAATGGATTCTTCATCAATGCACAGCACAAACTACCGTGCGGACTATGAGTGCCGGCTGTGGGCAAGGTTTCGCGGCTGGTGAGCGCCGTACCGAAGTGGTTAAAGACAGTGCCAAGCTGTGAATGCCAGGCTGGAATTTGGGGCTTCACCCCGTAGGCAGCCTTAATCAATCATGTGTTAGCAGGGGATTGCATTAAAAAGTAGTATTTTCTGGAAATTAGAGCACTTGAGAATTGATTAGAGATGTTAAAGATTAGAGGTGTAAAACTCCTCACCGATTGCTCAAACGGGGCTTTCTCCAATGCCCATGCAAGGGAGGACACTTCAGGGTCACACTGTCCTGCTTGCAGTCACAAAGTGAGGAGCAGGTGCCTGTCCTTCCTCCACGCTCAGGGCCGGGGCTCAAGATAAATGCTTCCCATTTTGGTGCTCTGCCCCTTCGCTGGTTCCAGCCCATAGAGGAACGACTTACCTATCGGTATGGTCTGGGCCAGTCTGACGTTTCTGTGGCCACATGTACTAGAGGCAGGTAACTGCCCTGAAGACAACCAAGTCACTGTGGCCACTCACTCATAGCCTGTCCTCAGGCTCTGTGGCCTCTCTGGACCTCCCTTCTCCGTGGGGGGCAAAGGCCAGGCAGGACCTACTCCTGGCAGCCCACCCTGTCTCTGTTCTCCCTCTTCCAGCTTTCGCGCCTGCATCAGGGCTGCCCCTCACGGAAGAGACAGTAGCTCCCAGTTGGAGAGAAGCGGTGGGTCGGATGAGTAGGAGTTGGAAGCTTCCCGGGCCTCCAGCACAGGCCAGGCCCAACCTATTAACAAGAGATAGTAAAACCTTTACTAGTGTTCTCTTTGTGTATTTCCCAACTAGTTAAAACCCCAAGAAAAGGAGGGTGTGATCAGCACCGCCCCCAGACTGCCTTTCAGCCTGTCTTCAGAGTAAACAAGGCCTCCTTGTTTTTCGTCATGGGTCATACACATATCTCGTACACTAACCCTCCTTGAAACCTCATGCCCTAGCAAATTACTGAAAAGCAAGTGCCACAAAGGCTCCTGGGACGTGCTGTTCCCTCCTAGATTTCAATTTCTGCTGAACAAAGTGGATTATGCCTTGCACTCTGCACGTTCCGCTACCTGTGAGTCATCATGAAAATCTCAGTCCATTTAGGATTTAGTCCAGGGCTTGATACAGACCCTGTCAGATTGTAACTGCTCTCCCATAGGTGGGGAAAAAGTGGGGAGCATGAGGAATTTTCACGATGGAGTGAAAAATAAATCATATGGCATAAAATAAGAATCTAAACTCATCTTATTTAGGAAAAACAAAAAGAATGAACATCGGGGGTTCACGACTTCCCCGATAAAGATAAGGTCCCATTGTAGACTGTGTTGCAAGAGATGAGAGAAACAAAGACAAAGAAACAGAAATAGTATTTAAGAAAGCAGGGAGGTCAGGGGACCACTAGCACTCTGATGTCAAGGTGGCAGTGACTGAACCCCAGCACTTGCTTTTTATTCTCTTTGCCATGTTGCAAAATACAATGATCTCATGTGAAAAAAATCACAGGATATAATGATCAAAGGTTTCGGGGCTCCCCCCAAAATCACAAGGTGTCCTAGCTAATTTCTTCTCCTTTCTAGAAGTGAAAAACACATAATTCTTCAGTAGGTACAACCCTTTTGATCAAGATAAACTGATTTTTATCCCAAGCTCAAGCTATGTACATGGATATCAATCTTTAATGTCAGTAGCTGCGACCCATTTGATCAAGGAACAAGGAAACTACATGCTTTCCACTGGGAGACTGGTTTTACATTAACTGAGGCATTGTTGAGATAAAGGGAGAGAAGGAACTTGGCCCAGTGTTCAAACGCTATGGAAGCCTTGAGACCCTTCTCCCGCGCTGACATATTGCAATCTACCTCTATAGCCACGAGAAGTTTTCATGTCAGGCCACTCTGTGGCTTTTCATGCATGTCTCCCTTTAGGCTCTGAGGTTGGAGCATGCTTTGCTGTACTCCCAGATTGTTGATACATGTCCCCCAACTAAGCAGTTAATATCTGCACTTATTTCAAGCTTCTGCTCAGGCAATTCCTTCACCTCCTATCCTCCCACAGCCTCAGGCATAGCATCCCTAAGTCCCAGTGGTCTTAAGCCCATCAAATGAAGCCTACACAGTTAGATTTTTATTGCAACAATGAGACCGCTGTATGTGTCAACTTGCGCTTCTTATCACAAAAAGAGATAGAGCATCACCTTCCTCTTTGTTGTTCCTGGCTCAACAAGCCTTTTGCACCTTCCAGCTGACTCAAAGTGTGGTCTGGGAATTGCAGCATCAGCCTTGCCTGGGAGCTTGTTCAAAATGCAAACCCTCGGGATCCACCCATGCTGAAGCAGAAGTCTTGTTCAGCAAGACCCCTGAGTGACTCATACTGACAGTAACGTTGGGAAGCCTGACTTCAGTACAGTGCTTAAGAAAGTTGAGGGTGCATCAGGACCCCTGGAGGACTTAAGATGCAGCTTCCCCAGCCCCACCTCAGAGACTCAATTTGGTTGGTCTGATTGAAGGCCCAGTGGTGGTCAGCTGCCCACCTCTGCTCTCTAGCTTTCTTCTAAACCATAAGATCAAGCTCCAGTCCACACAGCACATGGTGAACAGGGAAATACCCTAGAGCAGCCCAGACTGCATACACAGGTGAAGCATCTACAGGATCTGCTTCCAGAGTGGCCCTGAGTGCAGCAGGCTGGGCACAGTGGGACAGCCCTCTGGGCAGGTCTCTCTGGAGCACAGTGCTGGGCTCAGTTCCTGTCCTATGGGCTGACACAAGCCCTGCCGGCAGACTTCATCCAGAGCCTGGGGGCTCCAGTGCAGTCTTGAAACTCTTTATCAGAGAGACCTGACACCCACTTTGGTATTAACCACAAGGTCAGGCCCACTCTCCCTGGCTCCGCCCAGGGTCTAGCCACTTCCCCTTGAAGGACTCCAACCAGAAAAGGCCCAACTAGAGCTGCTTCAGAAGAAAACTAAATATAATAAGTCTTTCCAACAGAGACTCACCAGTTAATGCCAAGGGATACATACCCACCCTTCAGACAGGGCTTCTGCAAAGACCACAGTTTGAGTTTCCAGAATTTCTCTAGCTGTAAGTAAGAGGGAAAAATGTTAACTCTCCCATCAGAGATGTCACTATCTAATTAACCTTCTCTGAATTTTTAAAATATTCTTCTTAGGGCCTTTATTTTTCTTCAGTCCTGAAATTCTCAGCCTATAAAATCTTAAATTACAAGAGATCATTTCTCAATGAGTATTATTTCCAGGACTTAAAATCTAAACATTGGCTATGATAACCAGTAAAAGGCATGTAGATAGTAAAAAATATTTTTAAAGGCTGTGCATGTCATTTATATAAAAGAGAAATAAACACTGTCTCTTGAGCCATGCAGTAATCTTTCACTATATCAGCCCATGTGTTTCTTTTTTTTTTTCAACCAAAAAAATTTTATTTTTTTAAATTTTATTTCAGAGTATTATGGGGGTACAAACGTTTTGGTTACATAAATTGCTTTTGTACCATTTGAGTCAAAGTTATAAGTGTGCCCGTGATGCACACATCACCCAAGTAGTGTGCATTGTACCCGTTAGGTGTGAATTTATCCATCCCCTCCTCCCTCCTACCTGCTTGATTTCCAATGACTGTTACTTCCATATGTGCACATAAGTATTGAACAATTAGTTCCGATTTAATAGTGAGTACATATGGTGTTTGTTCTTCCATTCTTGTGATAATTCACTTAGAAGAACGGGCTCCAGTTCCATCCAGGTTAATACAAAACGTATTAGTTCACCATTCTTTTTTGTGGCTGAGTGGTACTCCATGGTATACATATACCACATTTTATTAATCCATTCATGGATTGATGGTCACTTGGGTTGTTTCTACATCTTTGAAGTTGTGAATTGTGCAGCTGTAAACATTCAAGTGCAGGTATCTTTTTTATAAAAAGGTGTTTTTTTTTCCTTTGGGCAAATAGCCAGTGCTGGATCAAATGGTAGGTCTACTTTTAATTCTTTGAGGTATCTCTATACTACTTTCCATAAAGGTTATACTAGTTTGTAGTCCCACACAGTGTATGACTGTTCCTATTTCTTCATATCTACACGAACATTTTGTTGTTTGGGGACTTTTTTATAAGAGCCATTCTCACTGGAGTTAAGTGATACCTCATTGTGGTTTTGATTTGCATTTCCCTGATGATTAGAGATGTTGAGCATTTTTTCATGTTTGTTGGCCATTAGTGTATCTTCTTTTGAAAAGTTTCTGTTCATGTCTTTTGCCCACTTTTTAATGGGGTTGATTTTTTTCCTTTCTGATTTGCTTGAGTTCTTTGTAGATTCTGATTATCAGTCCTTTATCGGATGTGTAGCATGCAGTATTTTCTCCCATTCTGTAGGTTGTCTATTCACTCTAATGATTGTTTCCTTGGCTGTGCAGAAGCTTTTTAATTTGATTAGGTTCCATTCACTCATTTTTATTGTTGCTGTGATTGCTTTGGGGGTCTTCTTCATAAATTCTTTGCCTAGGTCAATGTCTGTAAGAGTTTTTCCAACATGTTCTTCTAGAATTCTTGTAGTTTCATGGCTTAGGTGTAAGTCTGTTATCCATCTTGAGTTAATTTTTGTGAGTGGTGAGAGATGTGGATCCCATTTCAGTCTTCTACATGTGGCTGTCCAATTTTCCCAGCACCATTTATTGAATAGGGATTCTTTTCCCCAGTGTATGTTTTGGTCTGCTTCATCAAAGATTAGATGACTATATGAGGATGGTTTTATATCTGGGTTCTCTATTCTAGCCCATGTGTTTCATCAGTGTTAACTGTCTAAGCAGTTATAGGCACAAAATTACCAGGTTGAAGAGATTGGCGACAATGGGCTTTACGTGATTCAGCAAAGATCTGCATGATTTGATTTGGCACACTTTTTGGAAGAAAAGAGCAACACATATTCAGGATCTGGCCAATTGTGCTTGGTGAGCTGAGTGTCCTGAACGTTTTCGTGAAGGGTATGTGGCCTTTGCAACCCTGTACTGTGAAACTTAGGGCATTCTGCAGCAGGAGGGCAAAATCTGAGCAGAAAGTGTTCACAGCTGAAACCCCCAGTCTTAGTGGTCATCCCTCAGGTATCATTCCCTTCCTTTTATAAGCTTAGAGGGGGATATATCCAGGTATATCAACTAGAAGTATATCGTACAATAAAAAACAGAAAAACATAGCTCAAACTTACTTAAAAAGTAAACGGTACTATTGACTGATACTACTGAAAATTCGGGTTCAGCAGGTTTGAACAGCAGGTAAACCCAGGTGAGCAGGACCTTAGTTTTGAGATGGCTGCAGAAGCTCCTGAGGCTCCACGATGCCTCCTCCACACTCCACGAAATCCAGGTTCTCTGTCCAGAGTTTCCAGCAAGAGTCCTGGGCTTAACTGGCCCAGTTGAGGTGCTTGGCTAAACTGATTACCATAAAGAAGGGGAGGGGAGTGCCAAGTGACTTGGGCCTGGATGAGAGCCCAGCCCTGTGCCATCCCACCTGGCAGGGAACTAGGATGCTCTAGGTTAAACCACCGAGCCACCCCTTAGCACCTAGGTGGGCTCAATTAGATCTCAGCAGGCTTTTCCATTGCCCAAAACTCAGTCATAACATGTAGAACTAAGTAATGAGGTTGGAAAGTGTGTCCCAGATGAAGCGGCTTTTATATCCTCAGGGAAAGGAAAATTCCCCCAAATCTGCTGCGTTTCTCTCTGACCCAAGGGTGGGAATGATTTAGAGAGGTGAGTGTGTCTGTGGGAGAAGGAACTGGTGAGGAGATACTAAAGAAGCTACAAGGCTCTTAGCTCTTGGCTGATGATTATTTTTTTTTTTTAAGAGGAGTGATTTGACTCAGGAATAGCCTGAAGTAACATCTTCACTTATAAGAGCAAGATGACTAATTTCCTTGAGAATCCATTTAGGGTCTCTGTTACCAAGGTGGGCTTGAAAGTATAGCTTCTGCAGGTGAGAATACTTACAAATGCTGAAGGTGAGAAATATTATTAATACATTTGCATCTCTAGGTAGTTACTATGCATATCCTCACAATTGTGTATAAAAATTATAGTGAAACATAGGGAGAAGGTATATGCATTGATGAACAGGAAATATATGATCTTAAAATATTTTTTCATGTGTTTATCAAGGGATATATCTATAAAATAGGGAGATTATATATATAAAATAGTAATAATTCTAGAACTAAAGATGTTCTTTGGGCCAAGAATTAAGTAACTTCATTTTAATTATTTAAAATAGAGTTAATTGTGAGGCCCCCAAATAAATACAGTTTAGAAAATGCAAAATGAAACCTACTATTTAGTTCTTAATTCAGATCTTAAGTATTTGGTCATGAATGAATAATTTTTGGTGGAAATTTATGACAGTGTGCCAGATGCAGCATGGTTCTCTAAGCTTTGATTATTTTCTCTTTCAACCAAAAGAGTTATTTCAGCAGATATTTATTATTATTATTATTTTCTGCTTGTCAACCAGAGAGTTTGCATAATGAAAACAACCAATGTGTGTCATGAATCATTTGCATATAAAACTGGATGCATACAAAAGATGGGTTGGACTTCTGAAATAAACACAATTCACAGATTGAATAATCATAAAATTCACTTTGTGTTTTTCTGATGACTGTTTTTTTCAGAACCGAATGGAGGAAAGCAAAGCACTCTTTAGAACAATTATCACATATCCCTGGTTCCAGAACTCCTCGGTTATTCTGTTCTTAAACAAGAAGGATCTTCTAGAGGAGAAAATTATGTATTCCCATCTAGTTGACTACTTCCCAGAATATGACG
This sequence comes from Cheirogaleus medius, assembly GCA_008086735.1. Taxonomy (NCBI): domain Eukaryota; kingdom Metazoa; phylum Chordata; class Mammalia; order Primates; family Cheirogaleidae; genus Cheirogaleus; species Cheirogaleus medius. The sequence continues at coordinate 63,889,018 of VBSM01003204.1, read as the reverse complement.
GTAAGTCCGCACTCACACAGCCCAGTAGCTGGGGCAGGTTTTGCTTCCCAGTACCACTGTGAGAGTTCACATGCTGTACAGTGAGCTGTTACTGTCCTTGCCCTGCAAACCCTGGGTGTTGGGATTGATGAAGTATGAATTGCTGTTTGCCCTGTCTTTTTTTTTTTTTTGAACCTTAGTAACTTTATTTCCTTCTAGAGTCTTATTTCTATTTGCTGCCTTGTTTATTTTTTTTCAAGATATGGGTTAGGAATCATCGCCTGAATGCCAGACCCTGCCTTCTCAGTCCCAGATATCATTTGTATTTGTCAAGTAGGCGCAACACTGTAGGGGTCCTCACAGGCTGGGAGTCACTGGCTGGGCACATTCAAGTTGGCAGCACCTGACAGAACGTGGCTGCAAATGACCAGACCGGGTTCTGCCGGCATAGATTGGACCATAACGGGGAAGAAAGTGCTAAGAGGACTGCTCTCTGCAGTACCTCAAATCTCCAAGTAGGAACTCGCCATGCCGGGTATGGGGGGCGGGCAAGGAGGAAAGGGCCTTGCCGTCTGCCGGCCACAGGGCCTACGGCCAGGGGTAGGCATTCTCCTTCTGGGCCATCCTTAGAGGGAAAGGGGGAGGAGAGCTGGACAGAGAAGAGAAACAGCCGTGAAAAGCAGAAAATAAAAAAGAGGAGAGAGGGAGGGAGGGAGAGGTCAGACCCATCTAGCCGGAAGTGCTAGCCTGGGCTGGTGAGAGGAAGCAGGTCAGCACGCTGGCCGCAGTCAGAGCACTTCTGCCCTGTCTTTTAATGACACAAAATATTCCATTCCTTAGTAAAGCTAAAAGTCATAGACCAAGAAAACAACTTGTTGATTAGTAACAAAACGCATCCCCATCCAGCCACTCTCAAACAAGTTTTGAAAGAATCAGAGCTACTGCCCTAGAAGAGCTTATGTGGCAGGATAAACACACATCTCCCCCTACCCCATACAAACTTGAGTCTAGATTAGGAGGGGCAAACTATGGCCTGCACCTGTTTTTGTAAGTAAAGTTTTATTGAGACAGCCACACCCATATATTTATGCACTGTCAATGGCTGCTTTCACGGTACAACAGCAGAATTGGATAGTGGTGACTGAGATAGAATGGTTTACAAAGCCTAAGATAATTACTCCCTGCCCTCTACAGAGAACTTTGGCCAAGCCTTGGTCTAGATAGTAGTTAAGAGCACAAGTTACAAATGTCTCAGAGTTTCAGCTCTGCCATTCATTGGCTGTGTTGCCTTGAACAAATTTCTTTAACTACTCAGTTTTTTCCTGTGTAAAAAAAGAATTGAATGCAGTCATGTATAGATCACTTAGCACAGAGAAGAGCACAAACTCAAAATTACCTATTAGAGAGGTATATGTCACAGCAAGAGAACAGACCATTTTCAAAATTACATTGTCAACATATGATATCCAGGATGGGTATCAGCTGAACAATGTTTTTGCACTTCTAAAAGCTCCCTCAGAAAGGTAATTACTTTAAAAACGAAGATTAAATTTCACTCCGTAGCTTTCCATGAAGATACACACACATCAGGGATGGAGGTTTAGTCATCCTTTCATCCCACGTGCATATGGCGCACTGTTACGTGTTTAATGAGCTGAAGTTCCCTTCTGAAACGCAGGTGCTGAAGGTTGATGAATTGAAAATACAGACATTTGGGGATGTTATCAGATATTAGAGATAGTACCCTTTTTTGTTAGCAGTGCATTCATATCCTCTCTCTCCAAGTGCATTTACCTTTGTGCTTTGCTGTTCCTTTAAAAACAAATTCTTTCTTAGCCTAAACAGTGTTTTCCTTTTCACTCCTTTTCATTTGCCACTAGCCTAGAAACAAGTCATAAATGCCTGAGACTGTATTCCTCAGTGTTCCTGAGGAAACCGTGAAGGAAATCACTGGGTGTAGTTAACTTTCTTTCCCACAGCAGGCTCGTTCTTTAGACATGAGACACGGCCATGCGGTATCTGGCTTAGACCTAAACACACTTGCTTGCCTCACACATGCAGGGGAGACTCTTCTTGATTTTTCTCAGAATTTGATGAGAATCAGCGGATGGGAAATGGCCACACCATATACAGCAGCTTGCCTTGTGGGTCAGCACGTTTTCGTGATGTGCTTGCAAAGGGAGGACACAGGACAGGTGGAGCACAGCGTCCACAGAGCTGAACCCCTCAAGGGGCCAACTCAAGCTCCTCGGCTGCAGCAGACCTAGCCACGCTGCGTGGTGGTTGACTTGCTGCGATAAAAGACTTATTTCTATGATGGGTGTTTGTACTGCTGTTTTCTGCAATATCTTTCTAATCTCTCTACATATCTCCTTTGTTCAGTAATTTCCCCAGATTCCTGAACACTACAAGCATTTTCCTTCCAACATGTGTCCATTGTGAATGTTTTGAAATTTGAAGGCTTTTCTGCTGTTAATTTCCCCCAGCATACACATAATGCACATAGGAAACTTGGCCACGGAAAAGAAAAAAGACACTGATTGTGTTATTCACAAAGCCAGCACAGCTGTCATTTCGTGAGACTCCAAGCCCTTGTAAGATGAGCAAAGACTGAAAAAAAATCCAGGCCCACTCTGTAGTAATGTTTTTATAATAAGCATGTTTATAGTATTATAAATTTCACACTTCCACATTTCTGTACTTACAAGGTCTTAATCATAATGAATGCCATTCTGTATTTCTCTTCAGGAAGGGAAATTACCATTTCCACATGGACTTCAATTACAAAATTGTTCATAGAGACTGTGGAATTCTGCTCCTACTATGATGACTATAATGATTTCTTTGTGGTTTATGTTTATTCAAATAACATAATTCATGCTTAAAAACGTTAACACCCTTCAAGTGCACTTCAGTGAACTTGAATCTAGATCTAATATTCCTTAGGGTAAATAAAAAAGAAAAAAAGGTGTAGTCCCTTCTTTCCCAAATGGGGTAAGTACAAAATCTTATAGAAGTTCATTCACAAGCCAGAAATGCAGTGTTCTCTTACAAAAATTAGAGGTTTCTTCAGCTCTAGCAATCTATTAATTTCCAGACTTAAATGTTTTTTATTATTGCTCTGGAATTAGTAAGGTTATAATAGTACATTGAAGCCAGGCGTGGTGGCTCACGCCTGTAATCTTAGCACTCTGGGAGGCCAAAGCGGGCGGATCATTTGAGCTCAGGAGTTCGAGACCAGCCTGAGCAAGAGTGAGACCCCGTCTCTACTAAAAAAAAAATAGAAAGAAATTAGCTGGAAAACTAAGAAAAACAAAACATACATACTTATATACATATATATTAGCTGGGCATGGTGGCGCATGCCTGTAGTCCCAGCTACTCGGGAGGCTGAGGCAGAAGGATTGCTTGAGCCCAGGAGTTTGAGGTTGCTGTGAGCTAGGCTGACGCCACAGCACTCACTCTAGACCGGGCAACAGAGTGAGACTGTCTCAAGAAAAGAAAAAGATAGGACATTAAATAATTATGTAGATGTATACCATACATATATTTTTAAAAATTCAAACATTATTGTTTTTAATTGTACAATGAGAATAATCTATTTGTTTTCCTAACTCATTCCTCCTAACTTCTGGCAGTGTTGAATATAAGCTCATAGGAATAATACCCAATTTATAAAAAGATTGGTTTGAAAAGTTTTCAAGTAATCTGTCTGAAACTCGGGATGCGTTTTGTTAGAAATGGTGGTCGGGCTCTCAGTAGAGTTCTCAAAGATTTCTTTATCCTAACCAGTAGATAACAATCTATCATTTCTAATATTGATAGAAAAATACCTAAGTTGTGAATCCAGGGAGAGTCTCACCCAAAGGAAGGAAGTGGAGGGGGAAAAAGTTATAGCATGACTTTCTTCTTGCTTGATATAGAACTAACTTGAAAAAATGGCAGGAAATGCAGATATATAGTTACACAAAAACAAATATATGATAGGTGCTCCATACTTGAAAGGTGATGGTGTTTTCATGTTATTAATTTACAAAAAGTTTTAAATTAATGTATTAGGATATATGAAGTAAGTTTTTAAAATGGCTTTATTAAGGTATGACTCACATATAATTCAACCTTTTAAAGTGTACAATATAATGGTTTTTTATATGTTACATTATTCATTTTTTTAAATTACAAAATATATATAAAATTTGCCATTTTAATCAGTTTTAAGTGTGCAATTCAGTGGCATTAATTGCATTTACAGTGCTGTGCAGCCATCATCAGTATTTCCAGAATGTTTTCATCACCCCAATTAAGCAACAATACCTCATTTCACCCCTCCCCTTAGCCCCGGTAACCTCTAATATACTTTTGTCTCTATGAATCTGCCTATTCTAGGTACCTCATATAAGTAGAATCATATAATATTTGTTCTCTTATGTTGGGCTTATTTTACTTAGTATATTTTTTAAGGTTCATACATATTACAGCATCTATCAGAACTTCATTCCTTTTATGGCGGAATAGCATTCTGTTGTGTGTATATGCCACATTTTGTTAATCCATTCATCTGTTAATGGATACTTGGGTTGTTTCCACGTTTTGGCTATTATGAATAATGCTACTATAAAAATTGGTGTACACGTATCTGTTAGAGCTCCTGCTCTCAATTCCTGTGGACAGATACTTAGGAGCAAAATTGCTGAGTCATATGGTAATTCTATGTTTAGCTCTTGGAGAAACAACCTGTTTTCCACAGCAGCTGTACCATTGTACATTCCCACCAGCAGTGCACAAGGGTTCAGATTTCTCCACATTCTCCCCAGCTCTTGCTGTTTTCCACTTTTTTTCATAGCCATTCTAGTAGATGTGAAGTAGTATTTCATTGCAATTTTGATTTGCATTTCCCTAAATGATTACTAATGTCGAGCATCTTCTTATATGTTTATTGGCCATTTATATATCTTCTTTGGAGAAATGTCTATTCAAGCCTTTTGCCCATTTTTTAATTGGGTTGTTTGTCTTTTTGTTGTTGAGTTGTAGGAGCTCTTTATATATTCTGGATACTAACCCCTTATCAGATAAATGGTTAGCAAATATTTTCTTCAATTCTATAGGTTGTCTTTTTACCTTCTTAATAATGTCCTTTGATATACAAAAGTTTTTAATTTTGATAAAGTCCAATTAATCTGATTTTTTCTTTTGTGGAAAAATAAATGAGTTTTTATTTTATCCTGATAAATACATCACAATCCTTTTTCAAAGCATCTAGGACAATGCTTGGTACATAAGAGACCCCAATCAATATAAGAAAATATAAACCAATTTTTTAGCATCACACATAGTGAACTGAATACTCCGTAAATATAGTGTGCTCAGAAGTCTATGGAAATGAGACTGCAGAGGACCATTGTAGATGGACCTGACCTTAAGGAATGGGCCTATTCTGAGAGATATTTTAGGCTGGAGAATTTCAAATAATCTGTAATGTCATGTCATGTCATGTCTTTGGGGGACAGATTGATAAGAGAGCCTGAGGCAGCTATGTCTGTATGCATGCTTATATAGCCGAAACCAGCATAGTTAACTCAATTGAACAGAAATAAGCTATCACTTTCCTGCCGTAGAGTCTGCGCTGGCTCCCTGTCACTCAAGGACTCAATCTTGAAGTCATCTGTTTTCACTTATCCATGTTTTGTGAATGGATGCATGAGCAGGCGGATGGATAGGCGGGTGGATGGAGGGACGTAGTAGTGTTGGGGAAAATGATCAGAACAGATCAAATCTGCAATGCAGATGTAATCTTCCTGGGCAGTGACACAATAAGTATGTACTAAGTGAATGATGAATAAATGCATTAACAGATCAACTAACAAGCTGTCCCTCTCATCCTTTGACCAACAGGACCACAGAGAGATGCTCAGGCAGCCCGAGAATTCATCCTGAAGATGTTCGTGGACCTGAACCCAGACAGTGACAAAATTATCTACTCCCACTTCACATGCGCCACAGACACCGAGAATATCCGCTTTGTCTTTGCTGCCGTCAAGGACACCATCCTCCAGTTGAATCTGAAGGAGTACAATCTGGTCTAATTGTGCCTCCTAGCCACCTGCCCTTCCCTTCCCTGGTGGGCTATTGAAGATACACAAGAGGGACTGTATTTCTGTGGAAAACAATTTGCATAATACTAATTTATTGCCGTCCTGGACTCTGTGTGAGTGTGTCCACAGAGTTTGTAGTAAATATTATGATTTTATTTAAACTATTCAGAGGAAAAACAGAGGATGCTGAAGTACAGTCCCAGCACATTTCCTCTCTATCTTTTTTTTAGGCAAAACCTTGTGACTCAATGTATTTTAAATTCTCAGTCATGCACTCACAAAGATAAGAATTGTTTCTCTCTCTCTCACTCCCTCTCTTTTTCTTTTCTATTGAGCAAAACAAAGTTGATTTCCCTTTTTCCTACTCTACACCTCCCTCCTGATTTTTCCCAGGTTGCAATGGCCTTTATCCTAGTTCCATTCTTGGTCAAGTTTTTCTCTCGAATGATACAGTCAGGACAATGTCATTCGATTTAAGCCATCCTACATCAGCTTAATTTAACAGTTTGTAGTTTTTGCTGAAGGATTGTACGTATCAATACTATGGTTTTAAATGTATTGCTCTGGATACACATATAGAGTTTCTTTTTTAATAGATACATTGTCTTGTCTCACTTTGGACTGGGACAGTGGATGCCCATTGAAAAGTTAAGTGTCATTTCTTTTGGATGTTTGCCTTCAGTCGTAGCTTGATTGCTCCGAGAAGTGCACAGGAGTCCTTTCTTTTGATATGCCATGTGCCATTGTATTTCCTCCCTTCTTTGCTTCTTTTTCTTTTTTTCACCCTCTCTTTAAATTGCAGATGCCAAAAAATACGCCAACAGACACTACATTATCCCAATGGCTGCTACCCAGACCTTTTCATAGGTTGTTCTTAATTTTTTTTTTCCTTTGGTTCAAATTTTTTCTCCCTTTTTTTCTTTAGTGTTTGGGCCACAATTTTAAATGACTTTTATTATGGGTATGTGTTGCCAAAGCTGGCTTTTGTGAAATGAAATTAGTAAGAACTTAAAAAATAAAAGCTAGTATCTTAAAATATAAGAGAGTAAGACTGTGAAGCCTCACATGACTGGCCAAGAATGAACTAGAAATACCAATTGCCAAACAGTTGGTAACTGTAAATTTGATTCTCATGGTCCATTCTTTTCTTTACCCTTAAGATCACATTGTTTAGTGTTCACGTCCCATTGTGAGTGTCCAAATTGGCAATGTAGACAAGTGTCCTGTGCAGTTTGACATGAAATCTGCGTATGTCTCTTTATCTGAAGCCAGTTTTACTCTCTTTATGTTCTTTAAGTCCAAGTAAGTCTGCCAGGAACATTGGTTGGTAGTATTATTCTGCCACCTTTAATTTACAAAATCCGAAGTTATTGCTAGTTTACCACCTTCAGGATCTTCTTGAACTGGTGACTGGTTAAGTTGAACTTAAGGAAAATTTGTGGACTTAAAAGTAACCTCTCAGTGTTCTAGAGAACATGTATTTATGTAACTGAACCTAGTAGGAGAGACGTTGGGAATTGTGTATGTGCAATTTTTCAACAAATGCAAAAAATACAGCACATATATTGATTAGCTTCTGTCAAGCAGTTTGAGTTGAAATGTGATTTAAGAAAATAAATCATGATTGTTTAAAGCTGCTGGGAAGTTAGAATTAGGCCATGATGCTGGTCTCATTTTAACTATAATGGTATATTTGGCACTAAATTTCCATATAAATCACTCATTTGGAACAACAAAGGGGAGGGAGAAAATTAACAGCTTATTAGATGAGTACCAGAGTTACTCAACAGTAATGAAATGTTCTCATTCCTCACTCTCCCAGCCTCAGACAACACAGGTTACTTTTTTAAATCCTTGCTCAGAAAGCACCTGTAATTTAATTAACAGACTGCCTGTAGGTATAGTGCAATTACGAATGCTCTAATCATTGTACATACATCTCTCTTGATATTGCAGCATCCATACTGGCTTTGTAATCATTAATTTTTTGGCAGATTGAATGTGCTGTATTGATATGTATCTATGTAATTGTATTGTATGTCTTATAGCTAATTCACATTTTGAATAATGTTATTTTATTTACTTTTTTAAGAGAGGAGAATGTAAATTTGTCAGTTTATTTCTGACTAGGGATATTTTTTTTCCATTTAGAAAAGAAGAAAAAAAAAAACCTTACTATCGTACAGAGCGGTACTAGCATCGTGCTGTATAAAATCATTTGCACATTCCTGACTAGAGGTATACTGATTATAAGACCCAAAAGTAATTTCATAGCAAAATACATAAAATCAGTTGGAGCTTTTATACAAACATGGAAACCAACTTTGTAGAACTTTTGCCATTTGATCTAGGATTGGAATATGAGCTTTTATACAATTCATATTCTTATTTGGCAAATGCACAGTTTAGTATTACCTCTCTGATGGCCTTTACTAGAAAGGCAGTTTTAGAAGCTATTGTGATCCACTAAGGAAATGTTTTAACAGCTAGAGACCACTGCTTGCCTGAAAGGGCAATCTTAAATTTGGTGCAGCAAAAAAAAAAATAAAAACAAAGTAAATGACAATATTTGAAGGCCTACAGTGTGTATAGAGTAAACCTCATCACCAGATCATAAGTGTTACAGTTTTAGGGAATCAAGATATTCTATTTAATAGAGCTATAGTAGATGTAGTCAATTAAACCTGATCTCAAAGCTCAAAGAAGCTGAGCAAAACAGGGAAAGATTGTTATATTTGTCTTTATGAAATTGGGATGGAATTTGCTATGCAGAATTGAGGTTTGTGGCTTCACTGTTCATCCTAGGGTGCATGACAAGATCCCTTCTCTTGAGAAAGGAAAAAATTGATCACCCTAGCTACAGTGATGCCTAGAAACCTGATTGTATCCACACTAGTCAATCGAAGCTAAAGGATTTTCTTTTTTGTTTCTTTGTTTGGGGTTTTATTGACGGGGCTAGGGGCGGGAAGGGATTCTTTTCAGTTTTGTATAAAAACAAAGTTTACTCATGCTTTATATTATATCGTGATTGCAAGCGTTACAAGTGTGTGCCACTGGACTCCTATTGTTGATGCTGTAGGTAACGGAGGCCTGTGGCGAGTTTTATGGTGACTTGGGCATGTCTTATTCAAAAACAAAACACAAAATACAGAAACCTTTCTTCAGCGTACCAAGGCAAGCAGCCATTTCATGACTCACTTAACACATTGCAGTGTACCAGTTTACAGATGATTTTTCCTGTTTTGCGTGACACGGCAGTTCCAACCCCCAGAGAATTCCTTATTTGTAAATTGGAGGTTTCTACTATGCCTTACAGAGCTTAAATTCAGAAGTTTGTGCCTCATATCTGAAACAAAGGGAAATAACACACCCATTCAAAAGTAAATAAATCCCTTAGAAGTTTTCTTTCTTTTTTTTTTTTTTTCCTTAACATTTCCATATAAAGAGCTCTGTTAAATGTCATGAATAGACTGGGAAAAAAATCTTAGGAACCTGCATATGTTGTTTACTAGCAGATGACATCTACAAAAGGAATTTGAATGGAACACCTGAAACTTGTATTGTTGGTTTTATTATTTTTTTTGATAGATTAACTAGCAGGCCTAATATTTTAAAAAGGTAATTCAGCTAAAGGGCAATTTACTTTTTGTACTTCAGACTATCTTGATTGTCAAAGTGTACGAACTGTAATTTTAAACTTTATACTGCCACATGATTGTAAATTTTAGTTGTCTTAAGTTAGGAATTGGTGAAAAGCTATTTATGCTGGATTTGGGTCAAAATGACTTTATTATTTGCAAAAAAAATGGGAAGAAAGGGCTGCATAATAAGATACTGCAAGACTCAGATACTGGTTGGAAATTACCCTCAAATTACCTTCTGATTACCCTCGATTTCCCTTTGTTTTCAGTTTCTCAAAAAGAACGAATGAAATGAAATATAGAAGAATGTTAACCCATATAAAAATAAAGTGTACCCAAATATTGTAATGTATATTGCTGCTCTTCTTAAAATTAAATAAGGGTTTAAAACCACTTACTTAATTGGTAATTAACAACATCTCAATTGATACAAATAAGGTGTGCTTGGTATACATTAATATTTTCTTCCAAAGATATATCTTTGGTTAGAAACACACGAAAAATTAAAACTAGTAATATTGTATGTTTATCTATCTCTACATATTTCCAGCATATGTAGCATTAATAGATCTGTCCTGGTAACTGTGTCTTTGGGATTTCATTTTGGTTCCATCAAATTAGGAAAAGAAATGGCTTAGTTGTATATGATTAGCTAGAGATTTTTGGAGCCAGACACCTGCTATTAGTAGATAACTTAGTACAGAGTCTAAACTTTGTCATTTGTTTTTCTCACAGACTAACCATGTCCTGCTGTCTTCCCCACTACCACTGCCCTTTCAATAACACTCTTGCCTCTAGAATTATATGTTCAGAGTATGCGTATACACCCAGCACATAGTAGGTGCTCAAATATTAATTTCCTCTTTACCTTCCTTATCTACCACGTACCATCCATTTCCTCCCATATGATTCCAACCCAATAATAAATTACATTTACAAGTTATGGAAACATCTGTTGCATAAAATCGGATCTTACTTGGATAAAGGAATTCTGACTTTTATATAAGACTTTGGTAGACAGGAAAAAATAACAGGGAGGAAGGTATTCTTCAGTAGAAAATTTTTATGTTTAGGAAAGAAAGGTGGAAAATTACTATGTAACTTTGTCCAGGTTACTTTGACTGAAACACATGTTTTGGGTGGCTTTCTTTTCCTCAAAGAATTCTCTAAATGCAACTTCTTGCTGGACTCCTCACCCATCATCATGTTGGAAATCCTTACTAGACCTATGTATTTAGGGAGTTTTGTCAGAAAACATTTTTAACTTGCAGTATTTAAAAGAATCATATTTACTGTTCTTAAAATGTCATTCAAATGCATGTATTGTCTATTGTTTGGGGATGGGAACTAGTTTTGCAAAAAAACACCTAATGTTGTATAATGCCCCAATGATCTTGCTGGTTAAAAATACAGTATTTTTGGCCATAATTTTGTACTACAGTATTGTTCATTCTTGAGTTTTGCTTCCCTTGAAGTTGCCTAAGCCCCTCTCAGAATGTTTTTTATTATAAGGAGTATTGAAATACATCTTTTCTTCCTAAAACACTTTATAGTGCACCTGCATTTTCCAAAGTTAACAGGTTTAATAGTTTCTAAAAACACACACACCAAAGCCCTTTTCCTGTCTGTGTATGATGAGAAATAACAGTCTCCTTTAGTGGAAATGTACATATTGGTAGTATTTATCAAATTTGCTCTTTAAAAAAACTTGCCCTAATTAAAAATTTAAAAAAAAAAACCTTGCCCTAATTTAGATTATAGTTAACTATTTAGAAATGTAAATAGCTGCCCAATAAAGAGAGGAAGAGCCACCTACCTTCAACCTAAACCAATCTTGTATTTAGTGAAAAGAACTCACATTGTCTCCCCACCCACATTTGCCAGGCAGCACACAGGCGGATGCCTGCTTAGGACTTTTCCCCATGTGAGTGCTGGTAGTGAGTGGGGTCAACTCCACGTGGGAAAAAAAGACCTGGCATAGGGTCCTTTATGTCTGTGACCTTGATAAACATACATTTAGGGTTTTGAGGTCAACTAAAAAATAGCTTTTCTTCTTCTAAGAATTTTATGAAGTTGGGTTGATCATGGCAAGTGTTTTTGTAGGCAATGGGTGTTTAGGTGGGGACGTAATACCACAGGAAAAGTAGAACCTATTCCTGCTACTTGTGATGAAGTCATTCCAACCAGCAGCCCAGCCCTTGCTTATGGAATTGTGTTTTTCAGAATACTGTTCCTTTTAAATACTTCAGAGATGAGAGTGTCATTTTTGTTTAAAAGCCTTTGGTTTAAGGCTCTCTTTGCACGTTCTGGAGACCATTTCCTTGTAGGTGGTGCCCCCTCTGTCTTACTGGTAAGGAAATGGTATGCCCAGGGATCTGTTCAGGACTGGTCCGGAGTGATCCTTCCCACGGCCTGTCTCTGCAGAGCAGCTGGGGGGCTGAGCTACACACCACACTCCCCTCTCTGTGCCCTTCTGAGCCAGGCGTGGCCACTCTAGGGCCAAGGTCTGTCTGTATCATCATCTTGAGGACCCTCCACCCAGAGGAAAAAAACACAAACTCACTGAACATTATTTAGGTCAAATATTTCAACTTGACATTTTGACTCAGAGCAAGCCTACGCGAGGTCAGTTCTTTTTTCTGTCCTATCTTTCTGGAAGCAATAAAAAAGTAGTTGGCCCAAAATTCTCAGCCTTGCTCTCCATCTTCCCTGCCTGCTCACCTATTTCTCTTCGCCTGTGATTCCCTGAGTGCTGCCAAAGGTGGGGGTGGAACACGATGCTAAGGAACAACGATCTACGCTGGATAATGTGTGCAGAGCAATTTCTGAGAGTAAATTAGCCAGTTTCTTGCTTTTTTATTGTCTAATTTTGAGTCTTTACCGTACTCATCAGTTTCTCCATATTTAAGGCCTTTACTGAAATTTGATCAGGGTTGGAGAGTGGAAGGCTGTGGTTAAGGGTGGGTTTCTGGCTGATTTGTTTTAAATTATCCATGCATTATCATTTCTTTGTTTCATTGCCATGGCTAATGAAAACAGGGACCGCTATTACAAGGAACTGAACACAGTCCATTTTAAGGGAGCCCCACAGGTTCCTGCAAAACAAGGCCATGGTTATAAAATGTAGGTCTCTGAAGTCTAAGATGCATGGGCAGCACCGGAAAGACTCCTTTTCATTTGAATTCTGATGCCTCGAGACTACTGAAATTTGATCTGTAATGATTTTCTCTGTTCCTGTTTTCCTTAAGAATGCAAAAGCCAGAGTATTTTTCTGTCTCATAAGTTTGTGGATAAAATAAGGCAACTTACCCTCTTTAAGGAACAATTGCACCAAACCACCTTAACAAAGAGCTAGAAGGCGGGGACTCCTGGGTGCGTGCTTTCTGAAGCCCTAGGGGAGGTGTTTTTACAGCTCAGGGGACTGGGCTTGTCCCATAGAGATGCACTGCTTAAAGGGCCCTTGGGACTTTCAATCTGTTTCCAGTTTGCTCAGTATATTTATATGTTGGAACTTTAAAGAATTTTTAGAAATGAAAGGGCCAGGAAAAAACAAGATCTGCAAATGGGGATTCCACACTGTTTACCAGCTGCCGGGAAGCTAACAGAGCTGCTGATAAGACTGTGTGTGTCTTCACTGGGGCAGGCCCCACCTAGGAGGGCATGTCTGTTAGAAATCTCAGCACCACCTGCCAACATTCTGTCCATTCAAGGCACCAGCCCAGGCAGGCCAGAGGGACCGGTCCCATGTCAGGGATTGTAGCATCAATTATTATAATCCAGCAGTCACAGCAGCCTTAGCAAAAGGGACCTGCTTTCTTTCTGTTGGTTACAAAGGGTTCATTCCAGTGGTGTCCTGGTAAATGGTTAACAAGGGGAGGTGAGGGTGGAGCGGTTACATGGTTGTGATATTGATCTGTAGTGTGTGCCAATTCCTAGGGTGTAAATAGTCCCACTATGCCCAGTTTTAAGCTACCAATGTGATGTCACTGAACTCGGAGTTGAGAAAAGGTGCTTCTTAGCTGTTCTCTCAAGCTGCTCCAAGCTGCTCCTGCATGTCACCCTCAGGCCCTTTAGACAGGGCCCTTTCTGTAAACCTGGAGAATGTTAGCAGGACAGGCCTACCTGGCCTGTTGCACCAAGAGCATATGCATTCCCTCCCCTGTGACTCGGAGCCACGGACCAAAAAACCAACTGGCACCCTGCTCATGATGGACTCAGACAAGTGGCAGCTCTGCCAGAAATACAAAATCTCAAAGGGAATGGCAAGAATGGCTAGCCAGCTACTTCAAGCTGGGACATAAGAATGCAAAACTCAGTTTGGACATCAGATTTACCTGACTGTGTGTGTGTGTGTGTGTGTGTGTGTGTGTGTGTGAGAGAGAGAGAGAGAGAGAGATGTCTCAACATCTCCAAGTAACTCAATCTTTGCTACACAAAGAGAAAAAGCCCATACAAATGTTCATGTCAGGAAGGTAAAGATTAATATTAATCTTTTAAAAAACATTCATATGTGGATATACATGTATTAATAGAATCTAAACATGGTTTGATCCTGTTAATGTTGTGTATGCAGATAACACATGTGCAAACACACATGAGTGTACACACACTTATCCCTAAGGTTATAAGCATTTTAACTCACAGACAATAATGCATCATATTGACATGATTAAGACAGCAAGGATCATAAAATCCACTAACATTTTCTTTTTTTAAAAATTTTTCTCTCACCAGTCTTTGCAGGTGCCATCTTTGCAAAGCTCTGCCTTTATCTAGGAAAGAACACCTAATTACAGCAAATTTAAAAAGTCTTTATAAAAGGGCAGCTCAACTTAGGGTGAGACTTCCATGTCTCTGAGCGATATAAAGCGGTGTGTTTCCAGCAGAGACAGGGAGGAAGGGGGTCTCATAGAAGATAAAGATGAAATCACTAATTGCACAAGCCAGGCCTGCACATTTTTAAGTGCACAATTCCTATATATGTTATCATTTGCTTACCTGAGTTAAGTCTTCTCTGTGTAGATTGCTTACTTCCCACTAAGGATGATACATTTCCAGAACACCGGGCATACACCACACAAATGCTCGCACAGAACCACAAACTCAGACAAACACGAGTTTTTGGACTGAGCTCTTGTGTCATTATTCTCAAAACTCCAGAGGGTGCCTCGCCAAGCCTTCTGTATCCCTGGGTCCACACGGGGGGGGCTGCTGTAGGCAGTTCTCTTTCAGAGCAGAAGCTGCCTGTACCCTTCAAGCATTCTCTGGCCAGGCCAGAAACCAGGAGTTGACACCTCAGGAGTACCTCTCAACCAGCAAGGGACAGGAGTTAGTGGATACGGACTCCAGCTTGTTGGCCCTCAGTGGGCAAACCTGAGGCTCCTATACCATCTCTCAGAGCGTCCCCAGGGGGACTGAGCCCAACTTGCTGTCAATGGAACCTGATCGTTAATGTACCATTTATTGGCTTTTCTCTCTCTTGGTCTCACTTTTGCACTCTCTCACTGTGCCTTCTGACATGGCTTCTCAAATAAACTCCTTGCACCCAAATCCTTCACACAGGATCTGCTTAGGTGGAAATTTCAACTAAGACAGTGAAGATCAATGAGTGGCTTTCACGTGTGGGGAAGCAGCCACAGAGACTTGTCAGGGACAACGAGATCATGAACAAGTCACAACCAAAACTGATAACACTTTGCCTTGAGTGGACTCCCAACTGTAGCTGATGGTTGAGGTTCCAGATAAGCACCTAAAACTCCAGCATGACATGAATTTGCTACAAAGGCTCCCAGTGGGAGATTTTGTAGACACACACACACACACACAATCTACAATAATAGAATATATACAAATCTATATAATAATAATATATTTATGAAAAAAAATTCCATGTTTCCTAGAAGCTACCACTAGAGCATTTTTTAAAGATAAGTGAATAATCATTTTTAATTGTTGAAGAAAAATGATCTAGACACTAGACCTTTTCACCTTCTTTTCATTCTGTTTAGAGGGCTCCTGTACTCCCTTCCTCCGCCTGCCCAGCACTGGCCGTTGGCACCGGGATGAGCCCCCGCACCAGCCCTGACTGGTCCATTCCAGCCGTATCAGGTCGGCTGCCTCCCTGGAGACACCAGTGCATTTCTGTCCTGCTCCTCGGGCCAGAGGATAGTGCTGACACGGAGGCAGAGAGGAAAGAGGAAAGAATATTCCATCAGAGAACTGGCACACATATGGTGACATTTAATGGTTGGGAGAAAATCAGAGAAGAGAAAACACATATTCAAAACTATTACAAAAGTAAAGGAACATCATCTAGGCCATGTTCTGAGAGAGACTATCTGCCTTCTTTAAAAAAGGAGTGTCTCTAATTTTTGGTGGTTGGGAAGGGTTGGTCCTTAGGAAAAAGAAAGAAACAATGTTCAAATCTTGATGAAACAGAACTTTACAAACAGGTCTTTAGAATGAGAGGCTCTCTGCCAATGCAAAAAAAACTATTATGCCATTATTTTGTTAGTATTAATATCTTAATATATTGTTCTAAAATATGTTGGAATGTACTGAAATTGTATTTAACTATCTAATTACTTTATTAACTAAGTTCTTGGACTAGATTGTGAAGGAATGAGTTTTTGAGTGGGGGTTACATGCCTGTGTATTTTAAGACGGTCCAATGCTAAATAAAATTGTATTCAAAACAATAATACTGTTATTTTTTTAGAAGGCATTTTCAGGATTCCAAATTACTTCATAAAACTGGATTTCTTTTACTCAAACACTTTTGCTGGGTATAATTCTATAAAGAATGAGAAGATATTTCCAAAAAGAAAGGAACAGCAACAAAATCCAGTGATGGCATAATATATTTAAGGGAAAAATTGTGCAAAGATATCCATATAAAAGTATTACTTGCCCCTGTGTCTGGAACTTGGGATAAAATTCAGATAAACTCAGGGGGAAAACTTAGGGTAAAGTATATTGACTGTTTTTGTGGAATTAGGCACCAAGAAACTAATTTAGTGGTTCGTATTAGGAGTGATCCAGGAAAATCTCTAACAAGATTGACTTCTCCCATTCAAATTAGCCACCTGCTTCTATGTTACAATTTCTTATCCTTTTTCTCCACCGTTTTTTAATTTTTAAAATATGCCTCCATCTCAATATTCAGATGATAATTTGAGATATCTTCCTAGCTTCTTACCCTTTAGTTTTATTGTTACTTATCAGCCTGTCTCCAAGATAAACACAGACACCTTCAGGATTGCCTGGTCTCGTAACTGAAAAATGAAAAGATTGTTTCTTTATTTGGCACTCTTTTAGACATAAGTTTATTACTTTAAATGGGACATTTCTCAATAAACTCACTTCTGAATCTGCTGGTGTTAAATATTAGCATTCGGGACGAATTGGATTGCTGAGTGAGCACTATAGATTATATTATACATAATCCACAAAATGCAGGCTACTATCCATGGAGTAGAGCAAAGACAAAGTGATCAATTTCTATAATTTTAATCCTGGGCATTGGTGACCTGAAATCTGTATTCTTGCTCGGTTTGGGGCGGTCAAAGTGCTAAACAGTGTAGGGTGGACTGAGAGGCACACTTTGACCATCAGAAGAAGCCAACTCATTACTATGACCTTATATCTCTGAACTTGTATCTGCTGTTCACCTTGTATATTAGGAAATTTTTTAGACAAAAGTCTGCTAAACTGTCTCAGATTTCTGCACACATCTCATCTTCCAAATCTGTATCATATGGCTAACCCTAGAAAGAAGCCAACTAAGGAGGAGGTTGAGAATGAGAATTGGGTCAATCAAACACCAAGGTCTTACATCATGATTCCAGGTTTTTAAAATTATTAAAATATATATACTAAATATGTATAGGTCTTTTTGGCAAAGGAGCATGAGCCACATCAGATGATGTAATTAGTAATATGTAAGGGAATGGAGGGATCTATAAAGGTTTTGCAAAAATTTGATCCATGACCTGGACAATAAATGTGCCTGTTTCCCTCCTTGTTGCTATCATCCACCAACCTCCTCTGACATTATGCTAGGTGGCTTCTGAATCTATGTGGATAACCCATTTGGCAGCCCGAACTCTGGCTCCTCTACATCTTCATCTCTAGTGACAAATTCCTCTTCATTACTTGAAGTAATGAGGAAATAGCTGGCCATAGTAGCTCATGCCTGTAATCCCAGCACTTTGGGAGACTGAGGTGAGAGGACCATTTGATGCTGGGAGTTCAAGACCAGCATGGTCAACATGGTGAGACCCCATCTCTGCAAAAAATTTTAAAAAATAAGCCAGGCATGGTGGCACATGCCTATAGTCCTAGCTACTCCGGTGACTGAGGCAGGAGGATTGCTTGAGCCCAGGAGTTCGAGGCTGCGGTGAGCTATGATTGTGCTACTGTGCTCCAGCCTGGGTGGCAGAGTGAGACTCGGTCTCAACAATAACAAAAATTTGTAATAAGGAAAGAAATGGAAAACATAAGAATCAAATGAAACTACTAGAAATGAAAAATATAACACCTGAAATGAAGAAATCACTAATTACCAGTAGATTTACATAATTGTATTCCCAGAATGGGGGCAGGGGGAGAAAGGGAGGGAGGGGAGAATATGGGAGTAGAAAAAGCAGAAAAAATATCCAAAGAAATAATAGAAAAAATTTAAATTTTATAAATACTATAAACCTACTAACTCAAAAATTCAGCAAACACCAAAAATGATAAACACAAAGAAAAGCATGTTGAGAACTATTATAATTAAGTTGCTGGAAACCAGTGATAAAAGAGTGGGGGGGGGAAGAAAGCTTAAAAGCAGCCAAGAAAAAAAGACACATACAGAGGACCCAAAGTAAAAATTAACAGAAACCTCTTATCTGAAACTGTGACAATGGAATGCTATGTTTAAAGTGCTGAGGGGAAAAAGTCAGCTTAGATGTCCATATCCAGTGAGAGTGTAGTGGTGGTAGTGCTGGGGGAGTCCTTCAAAAATTAAACATACATACTTTATCAGAGGAAAAAAGTGCTGAGAGAATGTGCTCCCAGTTGACGTGCATTATAATCAATGTTAAAGAAATTTCTTCAGACAGAAGGAATAAACCATATGAATACTTGGATCTTTCTCACACAAAGAAATGAAGAAAAATAGAAGTGGTGAATATGTGAGTAAACATAAAATTTTTTTCTCTGTTTTTGTTTCTTAAAAGATAACAATTAACTGTTAAAAGCAAAAATAATAACAATATATTGTGGAGTTTATAACATGTAGAAGTAAAAGGTATGACAGCAACAGCAAAAGGATTGGAGAGGGAAAAGGAAGCATTTTGTTTTAAGCTTCTTACATGTGACGTAGTTTAATATTACTTGAAGTTGGAATATGATAAGTTAAAGATGCATACTGTAAACCTTATAGCAACCACTACAAAACAAAACTAAGAGGAATAGCTAATAAGCCAATAATAAAGATAAAATAGAATTGTAAAAATAAATACTCCATTAACCCAAAAGAAGGCCAAAAAAAAAAAAGAGGAAAAGAAACAAAGAAGAGATAGGCCCAATAGAAAACAAAGAGTAAAATGGTAAAATTAAACCTAACCATATCAATAACTACATTAAATGTAAATGACATAAACACTCAAAGGCAGAGATTGTCAGACGGGGTAAAAAGTAATACCTAATATATGCTGTTGACAAGAAACACACTATACATATAAATACACAGATATGTTAAAAGTAAAAGGAGACATCTGTTTTTTGGTGTGACATGTAAGAAGCTTGGAAGTTACCACTCTGTCCTAAAACAAGTAAAAAGCTGAACAAATGGAAAAATCAACAATTCCTCTGAGATCTGTCAAAAAAGTGACATCACAGGGAACATTGCTGGCCCCCAAAACTGGAGAGACAGGTAAGAAACAAGAGACAAGACAGACAAGAGAATCACAACTTACCAGAGCTGAAACTCACGGGCAGAAACCTCCATGGGGACAAGTACCAGGGTTGAAAAACCTGAAACATATTTGACGAATTGCTAGAAGATTAGTGTGGACAGTCTATGAGTTAAAAACTCAGAGAGGGTGCCCACATCTTTGTGAGTTTTATTTCCTGGAGCTCTACCAGCTTCTCACAGTGAAGATCAGAGAAAAATTTCTTCTAGCTTGGGTGGGAAGAAAGAAAAAATAACCATTTTTTGTATACACCAAAACATTTTGCACTTCTTAACAAGGACTACCTTTAAGAGAAACTATTTTTCTATATCCCAACCTATTGGGATTTTATCAGAGCCTAACCAATCTATGGGAAAGGAAATAACCAACTCCGGCCTGCTCTAGCCTTCCACATGGGGGAGGGAAATACCAAACTCCAGTCTCCTCCAACCATTCTGTCCCACCTAAGGCAGGGTAAAACCAAGAGGCATTTGTGAAGTTCACAGCCCAGGGACACAGGCTCTAATCATAGGACCATAGAATACTTTCCCTCCCCCAAATCTTACGACCAATTACTGAAGGCCTATTTTCCAGACTTCCTTCCACCCAGTACATGATGTCTAGCTTGCAATAAAAAATTACAAGTCTTGCTAAATGGCAAAAAAAATCACAGTTTAATGAGACAGAGCAAGTGTCAGAACCAGACTCAGATATAGTTGGAATCTCAGCATTAACAGAGCAGGAATTTAAACCAACCATGATTAATAAGCTAAAGGCTCCAATGGAAAAAGTAGACAACATATAAGAACGGGTGGGCAATGTAAGCATAGAAATGGAAATTCTAAGAAAAAATAAAAAAGAAATGCTAGAGATTGAAAACATTGCAACAGAAACAAAAATGCCTGTGATGGTCTCATTAGTAGACAGGGCATGTCTGAGGAAAGAACCTCTGAGCCTGAGGATATGTCAATAGAAACTTCCAAATCTGAAAAGCAGAGAGAAAAAATACTAAAAAACAAAACTGTTTTATTTTGGGGTGATAAAAATGCCCTAAAATTAGATAGCAGTGGCTTCTACTTTCTGTTCTGGCATGTAATGAGCTTGGAAGTCACCATTCTGTCCCAACAAAAGGTAAAAAGATGAACAAACTGAAAAATCACCAACTCTTCTTAGATCCATCAGAGAAATGAAGTTACAGAGCAAAACGTTTTTCCAAAGTGAAGAGACAGACAGACAAATACAGAGACTCACTACTTATTGGAGCAGAAACCCACAAGAAAAAAAATCTTTGCAGAAACCAGTGGTGGGATGCAAAAACCTAAGCTGTAGTCAACAAATTTCTGGAGGTTTGGTGAGTACAAGTCTGGGAGTTAAAAACTCCAGGGGGACCCAGTCACAGAGGGCAAGTTTTAACTTCAAGAGCTCAACCATGTTCTCACAATGAATACTTGGGAAAATCCCTTCATGCTTCTGGTAGAGGGAGGAGAAAAGGAACCATTTTGAAATATTCCAGAACATTGTGTTTGTCTTAACAAGGCCCGCCCTCAAGAGAAACTATCTTACCAGAGTCTAAACTATTGTGGTGTTATCAAAGCATACACTGGCCATCCTGTCCCACCTAAAAAAGGGAGGGACATTGAGAAGCACTTGTAAAGTTCAGAGTCCAGAGGTACGGGCTCACTATCAGACAGACACATAATCATAGGACTGTAGAAAGCTTCCTCCTCCCCCAACCTTACCACCATATTCCTAATGGTTCCTTTCACACAATATATCATGGCCAGATATCAAGAAAAATTATAAGACATACTAAAAGACAAAAAACATAGTTTCAAGAGACAGAGAAAGCATCAGAACCAGATTCAAATATGACAGGGGTGTTGAAATTATCAGAGTTGGAATTTAAAACAACTATGATTAATATGCTTTAATGGATACAGTAGTGAACCTGGAAGACCAGATGGGAAATGTAAACAGAGAGAAATTCCAAGAAAGGGGCTGCACACGGTGGCTCACGCCTGTAATCCTAGCACTTTGGGAGGCCAAGACAGAAGGATCTCTTGAGTCTTGGAGTTCAAGACCAGCCCGAGCAACATAGCAAGATGCCACATCTACAAAACAAAAACAAAAACAAAAACAAAAACAAAAAAACCAAAAGAGAGAGAGAGAGAGAAAGAAAGGAAAAAGAAAACTTAGCTGGGTGTGATGGCAGGCACCTGTAGTCTCAGTTACTTGGGAAGATAAGGCATGAGGATCACTTGAACCCAGGAGTTTGAGGGTGCAGTGAGCTGTGATGACACCACTGCACCCCAGCACTCCAACCTGGGCAACAGAGTGAGACCCTGT
>VBSM01003204.1:63849290-63866922 GCA_008086735.1 Cheirogaleus medius | reverse complement strand
AAAAAAAAAAAAAAGAATAGAATATTCAAGATCTATGAGGCAAATACAAATGTGTAACAGAGGTTTAATGAGACTACCAGAAGGAGACTAAAGAGAGAAAGAAGAAATATTTGAAGCAATAACGACTCAAAATTTCCCCAAATTAATGTTAGACAACAAACCACAGATCTAACAAGCTCAGAGAACACCAAGCAGGATAAATGCCAAATATATATATATATATATGTATATATATATATGTACACACACACACATACTTAAGCATATGATATTCAAACTGCAGAAGATAAAGAAAAAAATCTTAAAAGACTCCATAGGAAGAAAATATCTTACCTACAGAGTAGCAAGAACTGTGCTTTAGCCTGACTCTTTTGCAGATGGAGATGTGGTTGGTAAACAGCTCGAGACTTTCCAAAAGCAAAAGCTGGAAGTCATGAATTCTCCAAGAGATAAATGTGTTTTGAGAAAATAAAATTATGTGGACAGTAAACTATGTGAAGCACATTCTTTAAGCATTAGTGCGTTAGAGTGATGATGAAACACCAAACGGACTCAGTGTACACTCATTTCTACTTATTGGCTCTCTGCCCCCACCATGACACAGGCCTTGCTCTCAACTAAACCTGCAAACTGCTCTTGTAACCCTTTCCTTCCTGATGTCAGTGAGTTAATAAAATAAAACTCAAGCGGATAAAAAATTATTATCTTCCTTTCTTGAGCATATTGTTTCTACCCTGTGTTACCTTTTGAAATCGGTCATCCTAAATACAAATATTAAATATTTGTTCCTCAGTCATTTCCCTAACTGACACAGCCTACAATCTAACTCTTTGGGAGGGAAATCTTAGCCCAATCAACCAAGTTTTTCCAAATTTCTCCATTTCCCACTGAGCAGAAAGTTATACTTTTATTATTGCAAATTTTGCACTGAACATGTGTTCAACATATGCAACACAAATATCAATTTCCTGAACCAGGCTCTGTCTAGGGGACATATGGAGATTAAGACAAAGGTCAAAGAAAGAGTCAGGGACATACTCATGGTGATGGCAAGGGGTCACTTTTTCTGCTAACTCCTCTCTTTTCTAATGGAAGTCAGCCATCGTGGACAGAGGACACATGGCATTGGGGATTTTTAGGGCAGAGAGCACAAAGACCAATGGGGAATCTTTTCAAATGTCCACAGAACATATACCAAAGTAGATCATATCCTAGGCAATAGAACAAATCTCAACAAATTTGAAAGAACTGAAATCATGCAGAGTGCATTCTCTGGCTGCAATGAAATCAAACCAAAAATCAATGACAGAAAGATAACAGGAAAATCTCCAAGCACTTGGAAATTAATCAGCATACTTCTAAATAATTCATGGGCCAAAGAGGAAGCCTCAAATAAAATTTCAAAATACATTGGACTGAATGAAAATGGAAATACAACCTATCAAAATGCACAGGTGCTGAGAACAAAATTCGTAGCACTAAATGCACACATTAGAAAACAGGAAGGCCAGGTGTGGTGGCTCACATCTGTAATCCTAGCACTCTGGGAGGCCAACGCAGGAGGATTGTTTGAGCCCAGGAATTCGAGACCAGCTTAAGCAAGAGCGAGACCCCTATCTCTACTAAAAATAGAAAAAAAAAATTAGCCAGAAAACTAAAAATAGAAAAATTTAGCAGCGTGTGGTGGCACGTGCCTGTAGTCCCAGCTACTTGGGAGGCTGAGACAAGAGGATCATTTGAGCCCGGGAGTTTGATGCCACAGCACTCTAGCCCAGGTGACCGAGCAAGACTCTGTCTCAAAGAAAAAAAAAAGAAAAGAAAGAAAGAAACAGGAAAAGTCTCAAATCAATAATTTAAGCTTCTACCTTACATACTGAGGGGGGAAAAGAGCAAAATAAACCAAATCAAGCAGAAGGAAGGAAATAATAA
Organism: Cheirogaleus medius; assembly: GCA_008086735.1. Taxonomy (NCBI): domain Eukaryota; kingdom Metazoa; phylum Chordata; class Mammalia; order Primates; family Cheirogaleidae; genus Cheirogaleus; species Cheirogaleus medius. The sequence continues at coordinate 63,864,993 of VBSM01003204.1, read as the reverse complement.
TGATGAAAAACAGGAATAAATTCAAAACAGAAAAACAATAGAGAAAATCAATGAAACAAAGAGCTACTTCTTTGAAATGATCGATAAAATCAACAAACCTCTATCAAGACTGAAAGAGGAAAAAAGAGAACATACAGATCACAAATATCAGGATAAAATAGGGGATATCACCAAAGACATCAAAATATAATAAGGCAATACTATGAACAATGCTACACACATAAATCTGACATCTTAGATGAAACAGATCACTTCCTCAAAAACCACAAACTACCACAACTCACCCAATACAAAATAAATAATTCGAATAGTTCTATAACTAGTAAGGAAATTGAATTCATAGTTTAAAAAAATCTTTTAGAAAAATCTAGGCCCAGATTGTTTCACTGGACAATTCTCTATGTGTTTAAGGAAGAATTAAATTAACCTAATTCTACACAATCTTTTCCAGAAAACATAAGAGCACTATCCAATTCAGTTTATAAAACAAGTATTACTTTAAGACTAAAATCAGACAAAGCACAAAAAAGAAAAATACAGATCAATATCTTTCATGAATATAGGTGCAAAAATCCTTAATACTGGCAAATAGAACTCAGCAATACATTTAAAAAATCATGCATCAAGACCCAGTGAACTTATTCCAGGGATACAAACTAGATTAATATTTAGAAATCACACATAGATCAATGGAACAGAATTCTGGAAAAGAATCCAGAAATAGACCCACACAAACATACACAACTAATTTTTGACAAAGGTGCAAAAACAATTCAATGGAGGAAAGATAGCCTTTTCAACAAATGGTGCTGGAGCAATTGGATATCCGTAGGCAAAAAAATAAACCTCCATCTATAAGTGTCATGCTTTATACAAAAATTAATTCAAAATTGATCATGGACTTAAATGTAAAACTATAAAATCTTAAAAAAAAAAAAAAGACACACACAGAAAGACTTCATAGGCTTGACACCAAAAGCATGACCCATAGAAGAAAAAATAGATAAATTAGGCTCTATCAAAATTAAAAACTTTCACTTTCAGAAAGATCTTGTTAAAAGGATGAAAACACTGGGAGAAAATATTTGCAAACCACATATCTGACAAAGGATTAATATCTAGAATATATAAAGAACTCAAAACTCAATGGTAAAAAAGGCAAACAATCCTATTACAAAATGAGCAAAAGTCATGAAGAGATATTTCACCAAAGAACACTTACAAATTTGGAATAAATGCATGAAAAGATGCTCAGTATCATTAGCCATTAGGGAAATGCAAATTAAAACCATGATGAGAGATTACTCTACAACTATCAGAGTGGCTAAAATAAAAAAATAGTACCAACTCCAAAGGCTGGGGAGAATGTGGGAGAACTGGATCACTCATATGTTGCTGGTGGGAAAGTGAAATGGTACAGCCACTCTGGAAGATAGTTTGGCACTTTCTTAAAAAACTAAACCCAGAAATTGCATTCATGTACATTTATCTTAAAGAAATGAAAACTTAGGTTTGCACAAAAAATGTGTGGATAGCAGATTTATAGAATGCTTTATAGAATGTTTATAGGATGTTTGTAACAGCTTTATTTATCATAGCCCCAAACTGGAAACAACCTAGATGTCTTTTCTCATGAGTGAATGGTCAAACTGTGCTATATTTACACCATGGAATACTAATCTGCAATAAGAAGGGATGAGCTGTTGATACATGTAACTGGATTAATCCCCAGGGAACTATGCTGAGTGAAAAAAGCCAGTCTCAAAAGAGATTGGAAATGACAAATTTATACAAATGGAGAACACTGTTGTCGCCGAGATTACCAAGAGAGTGGGGGCAACTGAGTAGTGGGTGTAACTTCAGAAAGACAATATGAGGCACCCTTGTAGTGATGGATGCATTCTGTATCTTGACTGTATCCATGTCAATATCCAGGTTGTGATATTATATTGCAAATTTTCCAGAAGTTACTATTGGGGAAAACTGCAAAAAGTGTTTAAGGGATCTCTTTGAATTCTTTCTGACAACTGCATGAGAATCTACAATTATTTTGAAATAAAAAATTTAATTTAAAATGTTGATTTAATTTTGGGGGAAACTATCTCATATAAAGGCAGTGTTGTCCAATACAAATAGAAAGCAAGTCACTAATGTGAGCCTTTAGATTTTCTAGTTAGCAAGTAAAGTTTTTAGGAAACTAAAAAAGATGAAATTATTATATAATTATATACTTTATCTAACCCAATATATCCCAAATATTATCTCAACATGAAATCAACATAAACATTATTAGTGAAATGTTTACATTCTGTCTTAGCTCAGGCTGCTATTAAAAAAACCAATAGACTGAGTGGCTTAAACAGCAAGTATCTATTTCTCAGTTCTTGAGGCTGGGAAGGCCAAGATCGAGGCACCAGGAGACCCAGTGTCTGGGAAGGGTGTTCTTCCTGGCTTGCAGAAGGCAGGCTTGTTGTATCCTCAATGGTGGGGAAAAAGAGCTCTAGCCTCTTTCTCTTCTTATAAGGCCACTAATCCCATCATGCGGCCACACCCTCATAATCTCATGTAAACCTGTTCATAATTACCTCCCAAAGGCCCCACTTCTTTTGGAAGGTATTACAGTTATTATGGGATGGTAGTCAAAATATGAATTTTGAGGGGACACAGCTGTTCAGTCCATAACAACTTTTTTTCTTACAAAATCTTTGAAATCTGCAGTATTTACTACACTCTACTCGGACTAGCCAAATCTGAAGCGTGCAATAGTCACAAGTGGCTGGTGGCTACTATGTTGAACAGTGAAGCTTAAAGGGCTACATTTGTGTTATGGGGAATGTTCATTTCTACAAGTCATCTCTTTCTTCCAGGACGACAGAAGAACAAGCTATTATAGAACCTGGAGAAGCCCTGGAAATGTCTCTCCTTGCCATGGTGACATGAATTGGGAAAGAGAAAAGAAAAATTTGTCTCTCCACTCTCCCTGAGGGAGAACATGCACCCTGAATGTGAATTTTCTCCTCGGAATTTCCAGCACTGCCTGGGTGGCGGGGAGGCAGGGGGTTGTCACGTTATTACTCAACCTATAAACTAAGCACATCATCCAAGGACAAACATGTATTTTTTCACCTGAGATAGCTAGGTCTAAATCTAGTGGGTCTTTATTACTGGAAAAAAGGGGTTTTTTAATTCCTTCTCAGGGCAAGAGAATTCAAAAGCCACTATTTTGATACCTTAGAGAGGAGAGGGTGAGGATCTCCTTTTGTTGCAGGGGTCTCTCCCAGAGGCTGTGTTTCAGCAACAGTTGCGAATTTGTTTAAATGTCATTTCCGAGCAGGGAGTGCTGCTCTCAGGCACAGGGCGGGGTGCCCGGGGCAGCGGCCCCTGACTCCCGGCTGCCCAGTTGCAGCCCCGTGAAGCTGTCTGAGAGGCCGGGGCAGAGGTGGCTGCTGCACAAACCTGACCGTTTTGAGCCAGCGGAACATCGGGCTCCGTCTTCAGCTGACAAAGCGCATAGAAGAGCTGCCGCCTTTGGTCACAGTCCTTCTGAGTCTCAGGGATGGACTCCTGATGATGCATCAGTCACATATTGAACAGGCTGACCCTCGGGGTAAAGTGCTTCTTCTAATGTCCTTTCATTATAGTCGAAGCAACTCTGTGGAGTGTGAATGCATTCCTTTGATGATTGCTGAAAAGGAATGCCTTTGGGAGAATTTTAGGAGGCAGCATGACATAGTGGGTAAGGACACAGAGGGACTTTGGAGCCTGACTGCCCTAGTTAGATTCCAGGCTATGTGACCTTAGGTAAGTTATTTAATGTCCCTCTACCTGTATATACTTCACCTGTACAATGGGGATAATAATGGCACCTGCTTCATGAGATTGTTCTCAGAAGGAAATGAGCTAATATGGTAAAGTACTTGGAGTGGTGCATGGCACATAGTGAAGACCACGTGTGCTAAGCTATCGTCACATACCCGGAGTAGGGCAGGTGAAGCAATGTCATCCCATGCTTCCTAATCTCCTGCCTCACCCAACAGCCCTTGCTTAGTGGCCATTTCTGTCATTATCACTGAAAAAAAATATCGAGTTCAAAAAATACATGCTCTCTCTTACTGCATGCAAGTCAGAGTGGGATATCTCAGGAGTTGGGGCATAGACATAGGGAGGCATCATCTGGTGGGTGGACTTGTGGGGCTGATCCAAGAGGAACATCTTAAGACAAAGTCAAATTCAGTTGTGGTTGTTTAATCTGAATGTCTACTCACTGTAAAGGGCTGGCCAGAGAGGAAGATTTTGCTATGAATTAATAAGACAGACACCAGCATGATCTGACAAGAGAAAAGGAGAAGAGCCAGAGAATCCCTGCACCAGTGAGCTGCTACCTGTTCCACCTTTCCTTAGTGTGCCCTGGACCTTGGGTGGTGTGAGGACAAACCCTAAGGTGACCCCAATAGGGCAGGCTCTGGAGAATCCCCTCGCCTTGAGTGCTGATAGAACTCGTGACTTGTGTCCAACCAATGGAATGTGGCAAAAGTGATGGACTGTCACTCCCATGACTACCTTTCTGCCCTGCTGGCTTTGAAGAAGTAAAGTGGCAAATTGTGGGCCACATGACAAGGAGCTATGGGCAGCTTCTATGAATAGATACTGCGATCAGACTCTTGCCAACAGGCAGCACAAAGCCAGGGCCTTCAGTGGTATGGCTTCAAGGAAATGAATTTTGCCAATAATTTGGATGAGCTTGGAAGCACAGACTTTCCCAATTGAGCCTCCAGAAGAGAACTCAGACCTGCTGACACCCTCAATTTGCAGCTTTGTAAGACCTGAGCTAATCCCTGCCCCCCAGAAACTGTGAGATAATACATGTGTTACCTTCAACCACTAATGTGTGACAATTGTTGCACAGCAATAGGAAAGCAAATACAGATGAGGATGGAATTAAGAGAAGGCAAAACACTGAATCCACATGGATGGTTCCAGGGGCCACAGCCTCTCATGTTCCAAGTTTCAAGTCCAATGGAAAAAGGTAATGGTCCTCTCTTCCCAGAGCCCCAGTAAAAGTCTCATTCTTCTCACTGGTTTTGATTGGGTCTCCTCCCCATCCATAAACCAGGGTACTGGCTAGTGTACTGTGATGCCTGATTGACAAGGTGTGAATCACAGGCCCACCACAGAGCTGGAAATAGAATCAACTCCACCCAAAACACAAGGGCTGAGAGCGAGAGAGGAGGCATTATGGAAAACCATAACAGATTGTTTTCAAAGATGAAGAAAAAATTCTTCTCATGCTTCCCTTTAATGTGACTTTGCTGCTCCTTCCATCAAGAGGTAGAGTTTATTTCCCCTCCCATTTTATCTGGGCTGATCTTGTAAGTTGCTGGGTTAATCCAGGTCCTCTGAGAGGCAGATGCCAAGGCAAGACGAAACGTGCAAGTATTTTATTAGAGGGCAAGCCTGTGTGAAAGAAATTGTGGGGTGAAGTTGGGACAGCCATTGGATCATGATGCAAGCCTGCGCCTGAGTGAAGGAGAGAGGGCAATTGGGTAGAGGTGTCTAAGAAAGGTTCGGCAAAGCCATTGGGGAATCCTTGAGCCAAAGTCAGCTGAAAAAGGAGTCCCATGTCTCCCAGGGAAAGGTCTGTCTTAGTATCCAGGCTATGGCCTCTACCCAAGCTCAGCAATGAATTTCAAAGTGCTGCAGCTGAGGCCCTCAGGCAACTACATTTCCTTCAGTGGGAGGTCTGTGAGATGCATTCTATTGGCCACCATACACATTTTGACCAATAAAATGCAGCAGAAGTGAAGTTATATGATTTCCAAGGCTTGGCCTTAAGAGAATGTTTATTCTTTTGGAATGCTCACCCAAACTGCCATGCACAATGTCATGGTGTAGCTCCTGAAGATGAAAGGCCATGTGGAAGGGGATTGAGGTGACCCAGCCAACAGCAAGTACCAACTACAGACATGTGGGTGAGGCTGTCTTATGTCTTAGCCCAGCCTAATACAACCGTGTGAATGAACCCAGATGTCAGGAGAGGAATCACCCGACCGACCCACAGAATCGTAAGAAATAATAGTCATTATTGTTTTAAACCACTAAGTTTTGGGCAATTTCTTATGTAGCAATAGTTAATTGAAACAAAAATAAAGGTGGCCAATACTTTGATGACCCAAACTCATATCATGTCCAACATAGCACTGCTGTAGATAACCACTAACAGAGAATCAGCAGTCCAAGAAGAGACAGTGCCTTATTCTTGACAGCAGCGCTAAGGAACTTTGGAGAGAAAAGCAGAGTGTTGGCCTTAAAAATTTAGGAATAGGCTACATCTATCATCCCTTTAATGGGTCTATACTAGGTTTATCTGGAGCCATGGTTCTTAACTTTACATTATAAAGTACTCTATCCTTCCCTAATTCCATAGTTTCCTATATTTATCACAGGGTCTTTTTTATTTGATACTTATTTTAGTTTCTGTGATCAAAAAGAAAATGGCAATATTAAAATATTGAGTTTGGTGGCTTTATGGGATTAGCAGAAAACCAAAAGTCACTTTTATCAAAATGTTATATCGATATTAAACATATTCCTGGTTGGATTTATTGTCAGCCTCTGTGATCAACTGGCAGTTGAAAATGTTTGCCCAGTGCCAGAAGATGTATGGGAAAGCAATCATGTGGGAAGTCCGTGTGACACACTCCGGTCTCAGAAGTCCTCCGCTGTCAATTTGCCAATGATTTCACTCCCCTGAAGAGCAGTGGGTCTATGTTCTTATGTCTCTTTATCTGCATCAAAAACAGCTTTCATTTAACTCACTGAAACATGCAATCCTAGGGGATGAACAACATGGTGCCTGTTAAGAATCCACAGTGTTTTCAAGAAGTCTCGCTCCGTGGCAACATACTAGAGGATAAGGGGTCGAGTACAAGCATGAATGGTCTCCCTGAAAAGATTCATTATGCAAAATAGATGCCGATTGTCAGCAAGTGGTGGAGAGGGGCTGCTACTCAATGATATGAAACTATTCCAACCTCCCCTGCCCCGCCACACACACATACACAGCCCACTCCTCACATCTTTAGCTGAGCAACTAGTGCTGGAATGAGCTTTCTCTATTCAGCAGCCACTAGGTGGCTTGCACCTGAAAAGTTTCCCTGTTGGTGGACACTGGCTGGGTCTCTCTGCCCTTCTCTGGTCACTAATGTGCACTCTTTTCTTTGTTTAAAACGAGTTCCTGAATTTCTAAGGTCAAGCCCATTTTTCTTCTCCGGCTCAGTGAGTGCTCGCTCTTTCTCTCTCTGAGAGAAGCTAGGGTTGCCGGCCACGGTGAGGCAGTGAAAGATTCAAGGCATTCACAGGACACAAGGAGCCCTCAAACAACCCAAATGTCTGAAAACCTATGCTTAGGGGAATGGAAATGCTGGTGCTGAAAGGGTCAAGTGGTGTTTCTAAACCCTGGCAAAGAATTACAGCTTGAGAGTTTATGGTGCATGTTGGCAGTTGGTTTCACTCCTTAAATGTATTTGGTAGTTGAAGTTCAAGGAATAATGGTTGAAACATAGTCCAAATCATCATTGTTTATATAACAGGAAAAAATGACCAGCTGAAACCCATCTATGTATGAAGTGCAATTGGAACTCTGCAGAGAGAGCGAGAAAGAGAGAGAGAGCGCTAGCGAGAGAGAGAAAGAGAGAGAGAGAGAGAGATTTGTATTGCTAAATATGGGGAGATTTAAGACAGTTTTTACATCCTGCTAAACAGTGACTCTTACATTCTGTAAATACAAGTCTCTATTTTGAAGGAAGAAATGAGCATGTTTAAATGTGCACTATAGGGAGACTCCTGTAGTGATTTCCAATTCGACTCGTCTTTGAAAAGTAGGGGAAAATCTCAAGGGTCTTCAACGTAGGCAGAGGCTGGAAAAAATGTCCAATTCAAAAAGACCTTGAGAGCACAGTTTTATCTAAACCGGGTGCCCAGAGTTATGAGCTCAGGCGACCTATAAGTCTGCAGTCTGGCTTTCAGATAAAAACTCTAGCGAATTGAACTGAATGTTTTAAAAAGTTGGTTGGGAGTGTGGGGGAGGGGGTTGTATCATTTTACCTCCTTAGTCTCTAGTTACCCACAAGGAGAGCTTTTGATAAATTAGTTGTAAGAGACATGATGACTAACTGCTTCATCAAAACATGTATTTCAGGGCACTTTAGAAACCAAGGCATTTCTGCCTATTCTCAGTAAGCATTCTTTACCATGTATACAATAATAACAATCACACAAATAATCAAAGAATAAACCACATTTTTAAGCCCAAGGCTTTGGGATCAGATAGATCTGGACTGGATCCCCAGCTGTACAACCTTCTAGGTAGCTGTGTAATGTTGAGCAAGGGGATATAATCTCCTAGAGCCTCAGTTTCTCATCTGTACAATGGGATAATTAATAACATTTACCTGACAGTATTGTTGGAAGAATTAAATACAATACTCCCTCAGTATCCTCAGGGGTTTCGTTTCAGGACCCTCCATTCTCCGCAGATACCAAAATCCATGGATGCTCAAGTCCCTGACATAAAATGGTGTAATATTTGCTAATAACCTGTGCGTATCCTCTCATATACTTTTGAATCATCTCTAGGTTATTCATAATACCTAGTGCAATGTAAATACTCTGTAAACTGTTATATTGTATTGTTTCTTTTTATTTGTAATATTTTTATTGTTGTATTGTTATTTTTTATTTATTTTTTGAATATTTTCAATTTGCAGCTGGTTGAACTCACTGATGAGGCACCCATGGATAAGGAAGGCCGACTGCAATATAAGGCATGTGCAGATGTTATTAATAGGATAGTGACTAGCACATTGTCAATATCAAATGGAACTTATTTGTATTTCCAATTAACACTAGAAGGTAAAGTTGTAAAATAGAGAACAATAATGGTTCCTAAGTTGTTCTTTTTCAAACAGTTTTCGTGAGAGATAATTAACATAGCATAAAATTCACCTGCTTAAAGTGTGTAATTCAGTGGTTTTTAGTATTTACAGCATTTAGCATTGGCAGAGTTGTACAGCCATCACTATAGTCTAATTTTAGAACATTTTATGGCCCCCAAAAGAAACCCATACCTATTAGATGTCGTTTCTCATTCCCCCCACCTCAGACTCCAGCAAGCACTAATCTACTTTCTGCCTGTCTGGATTTGCCCATTCTGGACATTTCATATAAATGGAATCATACACTATGAAGTCTTTTGGGACTGATATTATATTATAGCTTGTTCTCAATTTATTTTCACATAAACAGTAGCAAATGGAAATTAAAAGGATTCCCTATAGAGTATATCATAGATTGAATTTAAAAGGATCCACACAAGATTTGAGAAGGAAATGGTTAAATGCCATATTCTTTTTCAGCAGCCATTAAGAAAATAAATCACGCAGTTTGATCACATTACTGCATCACAGCCTTTCCTTGTTCGTTTATTTTCTCTGGATCCCGTCCTCAGCATTTGGCTCCATCATGAAGCGACTCCTTCCAGCTCTGAGAATGTCCTTGACTCTGGCCAAGGCCTGACGACATTTGTTCCCACAGCAAAGCTTATGGCTGCACAGAGTGGGTTCCGCCATGAGGCTGCGTGCCTAGTAGGAACAGGAGATCTGGGTCCAGCCCTCGCTCCGCCACCAGCCTCAGGTGTTGTAAGAATCAAAGCAGATCATGAACCTGGCAGTGCTTTGGAAAGTGCTCACGTATCAGTTAGGACTCGGGTCAAATGTGACAGAAGCACAATTGTCTCACTCGGGGTTCTGATGGGAAACAGATGGCACTCAAATGGATTAACCAAGGAGAATTTAATAAAGGGATTATTTCAAAAAGTGGGGGAAATCAGAACCCCCCTTAAACTATGCCCACGGCCTGGGTCCTCATCAAGGACGAATAGTCCATAGAGTTAAGAGGATGAGGACCATGCTTCAAACACCTCTGCCTTATAGTTCCTGTCCACTCGGGGTTCATTCCCCAGTTCCTGAAGGCGGAAGTCATGCCAGTGTGTGCCCCTCCAGGGCAGGGGATGGACAAGGGATGCTGTTTGTGTAGGATGTGCAGACTGTGAGCCCACATGGTGCAGGATGGAGCTGAGATGGGAAGAGCAGGTCAGTGGGCCAAGGGCCTCCGTTTATACTCTTGCTTTGGGCCCACCAACGTTAGGGGTGGGCCTGTGTGAAGCAAAGGGAAAATAAAAAGAGATTAGGCAGTACCTAGGCTAGCAACACAAGCAGCGGTTATCAACCCTAGGCCAGAAGGGAGGAGGGAAGGGGGCAGCTTCCAGAACCTAGAAGCTGTAGGAGAAGGCCACCAACAGGTGCACCAGTCTTTGGTTTGGGAACAGAGCCAACCCCGGGGAACCCACGGGGATGGAGCCAGAGTTATTCAGACTTACTTCATTTTCCTCTGGCTCATTGAAATCTGGACAGGGCTTCCCTTTGGCCAATCCTAACCAGACACATGAGGGCAAAGGAATACATTAAAGCATTTCACAAAGGTCAACTGCCACAGAGCAAAAGGAAGGAGTGGAGCTTAGATCCGGAGCATTAAATGGAAAGCATCAGGTACTCTACTTAAAAAAGATAATTTATTATATGAATTCAAGAGCCAGGTTGTCATTTTGCCAAGAGCAAAAATGTAATCTCAGCACTGAAAAAACCACTGGTGCCTGCTCTCTCTGAGCGTTTAGTTTCACGCTGTCTTTGTCTCTTTCTTCCCTCCACCCTCCCATCTTTCTCTCCTTGACCAAACTCAGACTGCCCTGAACTCTCTTCTCAACTAGGTCCTGATGTGGGGGCTTCTGTGTTCACGTCTGCATTGTCCAATGTTAGCAAGAATCCTGCTAAGTCAGTTTAACCAGAATCCCCCACCCTCCTTATCTGGTCTGGTTCCTCATCCCCCACTGCCCCCTAGGTGAAGTGAGCTCACCCTGGCCTGTCTTCAGCAAGAATCCTGTTAGGTCACTTTAGCCAGAATCTCCCATCACCCCTGATGCTTCATCTTACTAATTTTCCATCCACCGACCTCCACCCTGCTCCTTGGCTATAAATCCCCACTTTCCTTGTTGAATTCACAGTTGGGCCCAATCTCTCTGCCCTACTGCAAAACCCCACTGCAGTGGTCCCCACACCTATGGAGATGGTCCTGGATAAAGTCTGCCTTACCATCCTTTGACACTTGTCATTTTTTTCTTTAATACTCCCTCCCCAGGTCAGATTTTCCCAATTCTTGTGTTTGATGGTAAAATCCATCATCCTTTCAGCTTCTAAATTGACATATTGCAGTTCTAGATTCCTCCAGGGACCAACATTTTTTGCTTGGTCACAGCTCCAAATTCTTAGGAGAAGGGACCTGCTTGCCACTGTCTGCGTCAAGTGTCTATGTCTAATGCACTCACCTCTGGTCAGGCATGTGTGGTCTCCTAGTCCAAATAGGGTGTCACCTGGATCCTGTGTGTCTCAAATCTCACCATCCTGCTTTTATCTCAATTCACTAAAGAAGAAGTATGAATGACCTATAAACATTAGGAAGGAGATACAACCTTAAATATAATCAAATCATGTAAATTCAAACAACCGGATATCACTTTCCAGCAAACAGGTTGGTAAAGAAGAAAAGGTCTGACAGTGATCATGGCGTGTGGGGGGTGGGGAAGATTGTACATGGCTCAAGGAGTGAAAACTAGTTCAGCCTTTCAGGAGAACAACCTGGCCTGGCAACATTTTTCAAAAACTTAAATGTATGTATTATCTCACTTAAGAATTCAGCTTCCAGAAATATACCTAGAGGAAATAATCAGCCACGTATATACAAATATATGTATAGGTTTTATTAATAGTTTCCATGTTTATTTTGGAAACAATCAATATTGGATGTTATTTAAAATTATGGTGCAGTTATAGGGAAATAATATGCAGATGTCAAAAATGATTAAGTTAATCTGTACTTAATATAGAAAGACATCTTTAACATGTCATTGAGAAAATCTAATTTAAAACTTTATTGAATAACTCCTCCTGTTTTTCTTTCCTTTTTAAGTATTTTTTATTGTGGTAATATATATATAAAAGAGAAGATTTTCCATTTTTAACCATTATTTTATTGTACAATTCAACAGAATTAATTATATTCATAATGTTGTGCAACTATCATTATTACCTATTTCCAAAACTTTTTCATCACCTTAAACCGAAACTCTGTACTTATTAAATAACTCCCCATTCCTCTCTTCCCCCAAACCCAACCCATGATAACTTCTACTTTTTGTCTCTATGCATTTGCCTATTCTAGATATTTCATATATGTGAAATCACACAATATTTGTCCTTTTGTGTCTGGCTTATTTCATTTAGAATAATGTTTTCAGGGTTTACGCATGTTGTAGCATGTTGTTCATATACCAATCTCTATTGGAAACACACTCGCACATGTACCCACAAATACTGTTTTACCAGCTATCTGAGTATCCCTTGATATAGATAAGTCAACACCTAAAATTAGCCACCACATAACATGTATTAAAACTTCATGCCTTTTTATGGCTGAATAATACTCCATTGTATGTATATACCATATTTTGTTTATATATTCATTTCTTGATGGTCACTTAGGTTGTTTCCACTTTTTGGCTATTGTGAATAATGCTGCTGCAATGAACATTGGTGTACAAGTTATCTATTTGAGTCCCCATTTTCAATTTTTTGGTTTATATACCTAGGAGTAGAATTGCTAGAGCATGTGGCAATTCTATGTTTAATTTTTGAGGAACTGTCAAATTGTTTTCCATAGCAATTGAACTATTTTACATTCCCATCAGCAGTATATGAGGGTTCCAATTTCTCCACATCCTCACCAACCCTTGTTATTTTCCTGTATTGTTTTTATTTTTTTATTATAGCCATCTTAGTAGATGTGAAGTGGTATCTCAATGTGGTTTTGATTTGCATTTTCCTAGTGATTAATAATGCTGAGCACTTTTTCATGTGTTTATTGGCCATATATACATCTTCTTTGGAGAAATGTCTATTCAAGTCCTTTGTCAATTTTGAAATTTTAGTTGGATTATCTTTTTTATTGAATTGTAGGAGTTCTTTATTTATTGTGGATATTAAACTCTTATCAGATATATGATTTATAATATTTTCTCCCATTCTGTAGGTTGCCTTTCACTTTCTTAATATTATCCTTTAATGCACAAAAGTCTTCAGTTTTTATGAAGTCCAATTTATCTATGTTTGCTTTTGGTATCATATCTAAGAGACCATTCCCTAATCCAAGGTCGTAAAGGTTTGCACCTACGTTTTCTTCTAGAGTTTTGTAGTTTTAGCCCTTATATTTGCCTTTGATTCATTTTGAGTTAATTTTTGTATATGGTTGTTAAGTAAGGGTATTTTTGCATTTTTAAATAGTTACATTTTAAATGTTATATAAGTGCTTACCTAATATACCCAATTTTGCCTCTTGACACATAAAGCCTAAAATATTTACTATCTGGCCCTTTATAGAAAAAGTTTGCCAATCCCTGTGGCCAGGTGCAGTCCTTGAAAATAGAGTGCTTAATAAATGTTTAACAGGTAGAGTCATTCAACAAATATTTATGAAAATTCTACTGAATACAAGGCACTTACCAATGTATTATGGAGAGACGGAAGGGTTTCAAAGATAAATGAGAGCTCATTAAGGCCCTTATTGAACTTATTACTGCTAAGCAGGAATTAATTATACCTAGCTGAGAAGCTGGGGATTAAAAGTTCTTCTGTGCAAAGGTCAGTCTTGAATAGTGACAAAAACTGAAATGTAAGAACTATCTCAAATTATTTTTGGAGCAAGATGCCTAAATTTATTATAATTTGGAAAGATACATGCCATAATGTGCACACACACATTTTCCTTTCTTTGGTAAATTCTAAAGACATTAACAGAGATGATGAGCCACAAAAGGCAACTGTCATAGAAGGAAAAACGTTTGCAACATAGGACAAGTCTTTGGTCACTCTTTTTTGTACATAGGAGATAGTCTTGCCTAGGCAGCAAAGAGTGCACACTATTGCCGACCGGCAGATCCAAGAATTTAAATTAAAATGCTCTGGCAGCAGGAGTCTGTCTCCCTGTTGACAGCCCTCTGGAAGAGACCCAGTTGTCCCTGTTTACAAGTGGGGAAGGAATACATTTTACATTTCATTCTCCCTTAATGGACAAAATTATAACAAGGCAAAAAAAAAAAAAAAAACTCTACCTCCCTTTATACGTGGGGCCCTATCTCAGTGCTTCCCCAAAATCTCTACTAGAAATCCTTTGAATAGTGTTTCATTTAGGGATTGAGTTTAACTATGAATAACAGAAAACTCAATTAAACGAGGATTTAAACTAGAGGTGTGAAGGAGGTCCAGAGGAAGGCAGTCCAGGGCTCTTTGGGACTCCTTCCATGCAGCCTTCGTCGTCAGCATGTGGTTTGAGGCTTCAGGGTCACACATAGCTCCTCCACCTCCATATTTGTATCCATGTACCAGGAATAATGCAGGGGAAGGGGAAAATGCGTGTGCCGGGTGAATCTGTGTTCTCTTCTAGAATCTTCCTCCAGTGACCTTCATTTCCATCTTGTTAGCCAAAACTGTGTCACACGGCAACTTCTAATTCAAGAGAGACTGAAAATGTAGCTTTGTAGCTAGGTACAAATTAGGGACTTGTTAGTCAGCTAAAGGAGGAATCGGATACTAAGAGTGTGTGCCACAAATACTCTTTTGATTTGGAAAACCCAGTGCCAGACACACATCCTCTAGTTAGAATCTTAAACTGGTACTTATCAAACTTTAGCGTGCACATGAATCACCTGAGAATCTTATTAAAATGCAAATTTTGATTCTATAGAGCTAGGAAGGAGTCTGCAATTTTGTATTTCTAAGAAGGTCTGCTAACCACACTTTGAATGCCACTGGGTCTTCTAATCAATTGGAAAATAAATCAACTGATTTCTTGTTTTTATTTGTTTTAATGTGTGATTCAAAAATTTAATTGTATTCACTAAGTTCCTACTAACGTGATGAAATAAGAACAACCCAAATGACCTGTAGGATTCTTGCAAATATCTTGGACCAGGATCAAATAATGAAGAAACCATCAAATAAATAGAAATTGTGGGACATTGTACAAATGTCAAAAAAATCAATGGCATGACAGACAGCAAAAGGCAGGAGGACTGTTCTAGATTAAAGAAATTAAGAAGATAACCAAATGCAATGCATAATATATCCTATATTTAAAAAAGTAAACAGCTATAAAAGATATTTGTGAGACAACTAGGCAAATTTGAAATAGGTTATATATTAGACTATGGAATTTTAAATTTCTTAGCTATAATAATCATATTGGGTTTTTGTAAGAGACTGTCCTTGTTTTAGGAAGCATTGGTTGAATTATTTAGGGGAGAAGAGTCAAGATATCTGCAACTTACTTTCAAACAGTTGAGGAAATACATATTTTGAGAGTGTGAAAGAAGATAAAGCAAATATGGGGGAAAAGTTAACAATTGGTGAATGTAGGTAAAGAGTTTACAAGTGTTCACTGTATGATTCTTTCAAACCTTCTACATGAATTAGTGCAACCTTTGTGCAAAAGAATTTGGAGATACCTCAAACAGATAGAAATAGAAATACCATTCGACCCG
>VBSM01003204.1:63823651-63849190 GCA_008086735.1 Cheirogaleus medius | reverse complement strand
AAAAAAAAAAAACTTCTACATGTTTGAAAAAACTCCAAATAAAAAGTAGAAAAAATTTTGGTCAGAGAGTTATGGCACATAGAGCTGATGAATTGATTTTTAATTTTATGTAGAAGTATTTTGAAAAATGACCATTTCCAAGGAAGAGGGTTATACCACTGGAATACCCACTATGCAAATGTATTTAATAGAAAAAATATTCTCTGGCCCAAAGAGCTTCCCTCCTGCATGATCCCAGAGCCTGTGAGACACATCAGAGCACTTTTAGGCTGTGTCATATGTAACTTTATCAACAGACCTGTCTCTCTGATAGGACTGGAAGTTACATCAGGAAAGAGGTCAAACCTTACCCATTTCTATGACCCCAGCTATAGATCCTAATAAACGTTTGTGAAGGAAAGGAAAAAGGTATGACTGACTGACAGCACTGGTCAGGGTAGTTTGCAAGACAGCCAAACTCAGGATTTGCAATTAAAAATGACCCTGGACTTGGTTGCAAGCTACTGGAGGACAGCTGGTGCCTGGCCCTCTCAGCTCTCGTATGCTCTGTGGGGTCACTACACCCATTAGACTTTTTTGCACCGGCAAACAGGTTATTTGGAGCCAGTTCCTTGTAAGGCACTTAACGACTTCAGGGTTCCATGCACAGTATCACACACACAATGAACAAAGAGCCGAAGAAAATAAAGACAGTGCCAGAGGGAAACCAAGTCACTCTTAAATAATTCTCCGAACAGAAACAAAAAAATACTCAGACTGAAGAGAAGTCTTCTAGTTTGATTATGTAATCATTCACCAGGATCTCTCTGCTCTCCAGATTCTACCAAGCAAGTGCTAGAATGTTCGACTCTATTAGCAGCACCCTTATTTCTTCTATTTTTTCGGATTTGACTAAGTGATCTTGACACAGGTACAGGTCTTTCTGACAAATTGGTTCTTAATAATCAACTGATGCCATATGAAAGAGTGACAGCTTGTAATAAGAACCAGTTCAGGAAAAGTTTAACACAAAGATTCAGCTGCATATTCAGAAAATTTTATAAATTTGCTGCACCTAAATCATTTACTAATGCATGCATTTTTTAAAAAAAAAATCTATCTAACCATGGATCATTACATAGTAAATGAAGACACAATTAAGATCATCTGGGAAGAAGCTTTGGCAGAAAGTCAGACCAAAACACAACCTCCATGACAACGCTCAGAAGATCCATTTGCCCATTTATATTGAGCAAAACTACTTCCTGATCCATGTTCAGCTTATCCCTGTGACCAAGTAGGAAGAATCTGATGGCCATTTACAATAGTCTATCTTATAGAATTTAACAAAGTAGGCATTGAAATATCAGGGCATTGTAAAATAATCATAAATAAACCCAAGGGTATTCAATTTTTTCCATCCACAAACACCCACCTCTTCATTTCTCATGGATCAGGTCCATAATGATTCTTTCGGTTGCAAGTGACAGAAATCCAATCTACACTGGCTTAAATAAACAAAAATCTTGCTTGCTCAAATAACTGGAAGTACGGATTTCAAATCAGGGGACCAAACCAGGAGATGAGGAGTCTCTCCCTCTCATGGCTTATCTATGTCAGTGTCATACTCAGGTAACACTGTTCCATAAATTTGCGGAGATGATCACCAGCGGCCCCAGGTCATTTCATATTTCAATCTAGACATTGTAAAGAAAGGGGAATACATGCTTGCAGATGGCTCCAGGAAGTTTCAGGAAGGATTCTGTTCAGCTGGCTCCTGCACCGATCTCTGTGTTGTAGAGATGGAGTTTTCGAATAAGCCTGTCCTGGGTCATGTGCTTATCCAGCCAGCTAGAAGCCCTGTGCACCACATAGCTGGGACTGCGTTTTCCTAGAATGGGAGACGGATGTCTCTCAAAGGGATGTTGAGCAGACGAACATGTCTTTCACTCAGAATATCTCCTCCTAATTTTTCTTGGACTGAAAATTGCTACAGTGATTAATCAGTGTTCAGTGCAGATTTAAAGTTATAATTAAACAGCCAACATTATTCCCAGGAAGATGATGTCAAATACTCTCCACACAAACCAGTTGAGGCATATGGACTCCAATGAAAAAGTGAAATATTTCCTGAATGAACAGTAATGATACCTGCCCCCAGATCCATTTACGTATTCATTTATTCATGCAGGCAACGCGGCGTAGTGGGGAAGAGTATGGGGAAGAGTATTCTGATATAAAAATAAAGTTAGAATCCCATTTCTATCACCTTCCAGTTCTCTGAACCTTTTCGTACTTTAGTTTCCTCATCTGTAAAATGGAGAATTAACAGCACCTACCACACAGTTCTTTTGGGAGGATTACACGAGTTAAGCTCTGTAGAGTGCTTAGCACGGTTCCTGGTACCTGGTAAGTACTCACTAAAGGTTAGCTGTGTTCATTCAACAAATCTATTTAGTACCTTCCCTATGTTTGATGCCGTGGATTCCCACAGCAATGGGAAATACGTGAAAATGTGATTCCTGCCCTCAGGGAAAGGTGAAGTATTTTGTCAGGAAACAAAACCCACCCAAATACATCACACTGCAGGGTGACGTGTTACCAGGATTGCTAGAGTCCGCAGGGGGAAGCAGGGATTATCAGGAACCCATTCTGGGGGTGATTTAACTCGCACTAGGCCTGCGAGCATGGATGGCCTTATGACGTGAAAAGGCGTCACAGGGCAGAGTGCATTCTGCTGACTGCAGCATCAGCCTCACCTGGGAGCCTTCTAGAAATGCAAAACCTTGGGCTCTACCTACAGTAATTCACCATCAGCGTTTGCTGGGAGTGCAGGGCTTCTCTTTCCCAAAATGGGAAAATCCCAGGCACACTGGGATGTGTTGGTCACCGTGGGCCCCAGACCTGCTGACTCAGAATCTCTTGTGTCCAGCCCGGGAATCTGTTCTTTAACCGGCTCTACAGGCGATTCTTAAATGATGTTTGAGAGGCCTGTTCTGGAGGAGAAGGTAGTGTGAGCAAAGGCTCAGAGAGAGAAGAGAGGCATGTTAAACTGCCCAGCCTGACTCCTCATTCCCAACAGCTGCCTCCTACTTGCCTGCCACAGTGGGAGCCAGGCTAGGGCAGTGGCGCCCTGCAGCCGGGAGCTCGGCCTCTGGTTGGGCTGAGGGGACAAAGGCATCAGAAGGCTCCGTGGCCACGTGTCACCTCGGTTTATCTGCCTCAGCACCCACCTCAGCATTGGGGGCGGGACTTCCTTTGAGGAGAGTGTTGGGAGGAAGACCAGAGGGACGATGGGGGTGAGGAGAGAAAGAAGAGAAGCCCCATGGGGCCACAGCCTTGGGGTCAGGCTCAGACCATAGTTTGTCCCCACAGTTGCTACTTTGAGACAGGACTCAATTCCGTCAGCACCATAGAAACTGCGTTATAAGCGGCCTTGAGGCCGTGACTTTCCTTTTTTTGATAGGCTTACTTCAACATAGCAAGAAACAAACTTGCTTTTCCTCTCTCCACACTCGCCTCAAGAACCTCAAGTTGGCTGAGTCCAGAGTTACACAACCTCAGTGCTAGTGACATCTGGGGCTGGGATAAGCCTTTGTCCTGTGCGTTGTGGAGTGTTTAGCACAGCCCTGGCCTCTACCCACTCGATGCTAGTAGCACCTCCCTCCCTAGTTGTAACAACCAAAAATGTCTCCAGGTATTGCCAAATGTCTCCAGGTATTGCCAAATGTCCCCAGGTAGGCGGTTGAGAACCACTGAAACTTTCCTGCCTGCAGGAGAAAGGAGTGTGGCTCTATTTGCCCAGAACACAGGTGTTTTGAGACTTGGTTTTGGGAACATTTTTAGGCCAACAACATCAGATGTGTAATATATGTAATTTTATTTTGTATATCCAAACTGAATTTCTTTCTTGAGACTCCCTCTACAAACAAGTCAATGCCGGGTAAACTCCATCAAATCAGATCATTTTCAGTCAATTCATGGTCTCTTATGTCTTCCCTTTGCCCTAAGTTCCAAAGGAAGTTAAGACAACGGAGGGCATAAAGAGATGTGGCCCGAGGCTGTCATCTGCCCCACACTGGTTTCTACATGGGGTCCTTCTTGCAACCCGTCTGCGGTCAAAGCGTCTGCCGAGAGGCCCAGATTCCTTTCTCTGTTTCTAAGTCCTGTGTTTCAGCCTGTTGACCCTGCCAGGTCCCCACAGCCCTGCCTCGAGGCCTTTGCTGCTGCACTACCCGCCTCTCTGCCTCTCTCAGGGGAGACATATCAACTTCCGGGTGCTCCCCTACTGGGCCCCAGAGCCACAGGAAGTCAGTCTTCCTTCCTTCCTTGTTCCAAGTTACAGTTTATTCCTGTTCTATTCTATTCTGTTCCATTCCATTCCTTTTGAGTCGCCCAGCCCAATAGGATGTGACTGTCAAGGACTTGACCTGTGGCTAGTCCAAAAAGAGGTGGCTGCCAGCACAAAATACACACTGGAGCTTGATGCTTAATCTGAATAAAAAATTCATTAGTAATTTTAATTTTGAACAAATGATAATATTTTGAATATATTGGGTTAAAAAAATTCATTATTAAAAATTAATTTCACCCTTGAGGGGTGGAGATATGACGCTAGCCAGGTCAGTCAGAGCGTTCTGTTTGCCTAGCCATACTGGCTCAGTTCAGGGAGGGGCACTGACAAAGCTGAGTGAGGCAGAGTCAATCTTGGGATTTTTGCTGGAATATTGGGAAGGGGGAGTTCTCTTTCTGCTGAGGTTGCTGGTAGATACGGATAAGCGTGGGGTTTCTAGCAGCCATCTTGCCACCACGCTGGGCGAGACCCACCTGAGACGAGAGCTCAGAGCAAAGCCCAGACAAAAGATGGAGAGTGATGGGTCTTCTAGGACGTCCAAGAGAGAAGAAATGGAAGTTGCTAGTCTCTTAAGGCCTGGACTTGGAGGCGGACACCAGCATCATTTTCACGATAGTCCATCAGTCAAAACAGCCACCTAGCTTCTATGTTCTCTCCTCTTGAAGCCCAACTTCAAGGACGTACGCTTTACCTCACAAACGAAGGTGTGTCCAAGAATTTCCGGTCATCCACCACAATGACATTATAAGGGAAAGGACGGGCTTCCATATGTGTCTAATGGCCATTGAGAAGTGACTCAGACCCTTATGAAGTTAGAAGGCAACTGCATGTTTACTCTTCAACTCTATATTTCCAGCTGGTATTTATAGATCTTACAATCGTGAAAGAACATGCTGAGTGTACATAGTGTTTAGGAGGGCAGAACTTGGAGTATCTTCTGATGTTTGCTCCATTCGTAATGACCTTTTAAAAACTGTATAATTTGATTTAGATATTTAAAATTAACATTTATTTTCAATAGTACTCAATGGCTAAATCCCAGACAGGCCATGCAAGGTGTTTGTCTACTTTTCTACCCCTGCTGGGAAGCCTCAGAACACGATTTCCGGCTGTTGTTGTTCCCAGATGGTCGGAATTATTCCAAGTGATTGTGCAAAGTGTGGACTCTCCCTCCTCCCACAGTACAGCAGTAATCACGAATGTGTCTGTTGTGTTGAAAATGGAGTTTTTGGTGACAGTGATGGTAAGAGTAACAAATGCGATAATACTATCCACTCCTACTGAGTGTTTATTAGCTCCAGGCAAGGAGCTAAAGGCTTTAGATATATTATCTCTTTTAATCTTCACAACAATCCAATGGGGTAGGTATTATTCATTTACTAATTCACCAAATGCTTATTGAGAACTAAATGGCTTCCCTCTGACATCACTTGAGCACCTGAATTCAGCAAAGCTTAAAAACTAAGACCATCCCTGAACTTCTCAGTCCCAAGATCCAATAAATTCTATTTTTAACTTAAGTCAG
This sequence comes from Cheirogaleus medius, assembly GCA_008086735.1. Classification (NCBI taxonomy): domain Eukaryota; kingdom Metazoa; phylum Chordata; class Mammalia; order Primates; family Cheirogaleidae; genus Cheirogaleus; species Cheirogaleus medius. Next base: position 63,843,332 of record VBSM01003204.1, on the reverse strand, counting down.
TTTATATTCAGTCACTGTTACTTGCAATCCACATGTCCTGGCAAACACAGGCAGGGTCTTATCTCCACAAACCAGGGTCCTCAGGGGTGTTTTGTTGTCCTTGCTATTACATAATGTAGTATAAAACAGGCAGATGTAAAATCACAAATCTCGTATTACTAATTTTTCCAAGACTTACCTTACTATTGAGAATGAGAACTGCACAGAGTTTGGTGATACAATGTGAAGATGATGTGGGCCCTTCTGATCTAGGGATACAGTAGAGAATAAGACAATTCCAATATTTCCACTCATGGAAGTTACCTTCTTTTTCTGGTGGGGGAAGATGATAAATAAAGAAAAAAGAACAAGAGGAATCATATAGTGATAAATGCTACAGTGAAAATGCAAGAGTATGATAATGCTATCAGTGGGTAGGGACAGAAAGGAATGGCTACTTTGGGCCAAGTGGTCAGGGAAGCCCACACTTAATAAATCACTAAGAAGTCACATTTATGTTGAGACCTACATGACAAGTAAAAACCAAACATTTCACTATCTGGAGGAAGCATGATTCAGGCAAAGGAGTAGACAGTGCAAAGATCTTGAGGGGTATTCAAAGAAAAAAATGTTCATGTGTGACTGGAATATATTTGAATGAGAGGGAGAATGTTGGGATATGAAGTTAGAGAAGTAGGCAATGGCCCTGTCATATACGTCCTCATGGTCTAGAATAAGGAGATTTTTAAAAAATTTTCTGATGGAAATCCATGGGACAATTTTAATCTAGGAATTAAGGGCTATGTTTGGGATTTTAAAAGCTCATTCTGACTGTCCTTTTCCTGTAGGGGGTGGATTTTAGAGGGTCAAGAGTGGAAGCAGGAAGACTGGTGACAAAGCTATTGTTTTAGTTCAGGTCAGAGATACTGGTGGCTTTGTCAGAAGTGGTGGCAACAAAAATAGGAACGAAGATACTAGGGCAGCCATGTAGGATATAGCGAGAGACAACCCAGGAATCCCCATTCGCAGAGATTAAATGTGCTGCTTAGTGCAAATGCTGGTAGCTGCATGCAGTGGTTCCAGAACAAATTCATCATATGGTGGTTTAAAGGAGGAGTCCTTAATTGCTAGGATTATATGGAGAGGTAGGGCAAAAAGGCAATTAATTAAGTGTTTGGTGGTGTTGAGATGGGAAAGAGAGCAGAAGGATAAGTTTTTGGGGGAAAATGCAGTTTTGTTTTGGACTTGTTAAATTGAGATATCTCTTAGACATCAAGCCAACATGTCAAGAAGATAGTGAAGTTAGGGTTAAGGTTAAGATTTGAAGGTCAGGGGAGAAGTCATTGATAAATGATATAGTTTACAGTGGAAGAATAAATGTCTGAACACAACAAGGGAGAGTTTGATAACATTAAGGGGTGATATGTCCTATCAGATATCGAAACACTCAAAACCCCTGTTTTAAGATGGCACTGATAGAGAAACAGATAAATGGCTCAGTGGGACAGTATAGACTCAAGAAAATGGATCTCAGTCAATGTGAGAATATAATATATGGCTAATTTTGAAGTTTAATTCATTGGGAAAAGGAGGATGGAATGTTTAATGAATCGCACTGGCACATCTGGCTACCCATCTGGAAGAAAATAAAACTTGTCTTCTACCTTACACATTCCATAGAAATGAACAGATGGATGAAATACTTAAATGTTAAAAACAAAATAATAAAAGTGTTTGCAATAAAATCTGTAATACTACATGCATGTACAATCTAGAAATGGGGAGACCATTTTACGAAGACTGAAACTCCCGAAGCTATGTAAGAAAATAGAGATGTTTGGCTGTGTAAAAACAAAATCTTTTGTCTGGCAAAAGACTTCATTAAAATGATAAAAGACAAGCAATATATTTCAAAGTTTGTAATTTAGATGACAAAGAGTTGATATGAAATATTGAAGAGCTCTCGCAGATTGTCAAGGAAAAAACAAATGATGCAATTTTTAAAGATGAATAAAGGATGTGAATAGACAATTCACAGGGTAGCAAATACAAATGCTAACAAGCATATGAAGAGACGAACAAATTCATAAGTAGTCAGGGAAATACAAAGTAAAGCAACACTTTAATATTATTTTATTCTCTTCAGGCTGCCAAAAATTAATGAGTAATAATATTTATTGCCGGTGGGGATGGGTACTCATATTTTTGGCAGAAATAGGGATTGTTTTAGTCCTTTTGGAAAGGAATCTGGCTACATCTATTAAAATGAAAAATGTATGTATCCTTCAACTTAGCCATATCTTTCCTGAGAATCTATCCCACAGAAATAAAAAGCCCTAGTGTATGAAGATTTATATATAGAGATGTTGTTACAGCTTTGTTTTTAGTGACACAAAACTGGAAACAAAATGAATGCCCTACAAAGGGAAAAAGTTGAATAAAATATGGTCCTTTAACATTATAAAATATTATGTGGTCATTACAAAAAAATCAGAAGCCGGCTTATGTAGAAATATTCTCAAAAAGTATCTTGGATGAGAAAAACAAAATATAAAGCTCGTGTAATATAGTCTTGTTTAAAACTAATGATGACAAGACTCCCTCTGTGTATGTTGATGTATGTCTATGAGTACATTTATGCTTCTGTATAATTATCAGAGCATAAAAAAGTAGAGAAAAATATATACTAGGTTGTTACCATTGGGTCATTCAGGATGAAAGTGATTAAGTGGAGAGGGAAAATCAAGCATAAAGGAAAATAAAACAAGTAAAATAATAATCTTCAAATTTCCTATTTTAAAGATTTTTATTTCTTAAATTCTTGAGATCCTCAACTCCCATGAACAGTCAGATTCAAAAACAAACAGTAGTGATTCCTGCCTACTCACAGTCAGGTGTGTTTGAAGGCAGACTTCATTGTCTGTCACTCTAGTCTTTTCAGTAGAAGTTACATAACACACAGTTTGTGGTCTTCAGGAAGAGAGTATTTTGAAGCAACATGTTGACATGTAGATCGCCTTAGAAAAATAGATGTTGAGTACAACCAACCACAAGCTTCATTTGTTACCCATTCATCTATTTTTCACCATTGCTCCATCAACTCCCACCTACCAAACTGGAGAAGATTGGAGGGTAGGAGGAAGTGAGGCGGAGAAAGGACTCAAAACATTTTAAAGAATACATTGGACACAGAAAACTGAATCAAAAATTGGTGATATGTTGGACTCAGAAAAATGAATTAGAAAATTTGGAACCGTTTAGAACAACCCATCGATGATATGGACAAGCAAAGCCCCATTAATGATGGATTTGCTGAAGAGTTGATACATATGCAACTAAAACAAAGGTTTTATGACACAATAATATAGGAAGCATACCTTGACATTTTCTCTTTATGTTTAATTCTATTTGTTTAAACAAAAAAATAAAAACTGGTCACAAACCAGGAATGAGTCACAACTGCAGTCTGAAAAACGCTGACATACAGCAGCAGAGAGCATTAGTATTACTGCTTTGGGAACTTCCTCAAGGTCATATTTTTACTCTATGTTACTTGTTAAAATTCTAAGATGATACATTTGTAAAAGAGAACAGCCTCTTTCTAGCCATCTACTTGCACATTGCCTTGAGGTTCTGAACTAGAAACAAGGCAGTTATTGTCTCTAAGAGGGCAAGTGGCAAGCTGGGGGCAGGTCACATACACAAGTTCTTCCTAAATCATACATTTGTTTGTTGTGGACTTGGTTATTGATTTGTCATTGTCCTTCACCATGGGAAACTTCTTTTCTCTCATCTCAGACTAATTCTTCTTGGAGTCAATTTTTATTCAGTCAACTAAAATTTGGTAATTAAGGAATACCAGGATGAACAAGAACAACTCTCTCCCTGTGAGTAACTCATGGATTAGGAGCAGACACGGGTGTAATAGGGTGAGATGTCGAAGAGAGGACCACGGGAGGTGTCCAGGCAGCAGCAAAAGATGGGTCTAACTAACAAGATGGTTTCTCAGAAGAGATGTGTTTAGAAAAGAAATGACCTAACTCTGGGGTGAGAGATGGCATTCCTGGAAGAGAGAACAGCACGCACCGAGCCATGAGATGGGGAGAACTGGAAGTTCTGAAGTTCCGGGAGAGTGATGGGAGATGAGGCTGAGCCCGAGGGAGGTTTGCGAAGGGTTCACTGTGCACATCTGTAGACTTCTGGCAGCCTCCTGGTCCAGGTGACTCTGCGTTCCCACTGTTCTCTGGGAGGAAGCAGGAAGAGGTTGGTTCAGACTTCCGAGTCTCAGTCTTACTTTTTTCTGCTAGACTATAGCTCTATCTAAAGTCTGGAATTGTCTTATTATCTGGATCCTCAGTGTCTGGTACAGAGGCTGGCACAGATCCAATAAACACTCAGAGGAATACCAGACAATTAGCTCACCCTTAGAGCCCAGCACTTGGCAGGTATCTGAAACTCATATCTCGTTTCTGCTATAATCTGCAAGAGGAATAAAATGGAATTGCAGCATTTTTGAAATAATTTAGGGAAACGAAAATTCTTTTTTACTAAGAATGCTTTTCAAAACTACCCCTTCCTGGAAAGATGTTTCAAATGAATTCATAACTTAAAATTATTCTCATCCTATCCTCCAGATTCTAAAGATAAGAAAACTAGAGATAAATAAAATATAGAAGTATAAAAATAAGTGACTTGTGATGTCCCAGTTTTATATTTCTCTCTAGCTGCCAATGCTTAATAACAACTTTAAATTTGTGATTATTTTTAAATAAACTTCTTATAAGTGTGAAATCATCAAAGAAATAATTGCATATTAGAGTTGAGTGATACTTTTGAGCTTATTCTTATTTATCCCTCTCATTTTATGGTTAAGGAAAGTGGAGCCTAAATAACTTTATGCAAGTTGCCCCAAATAATTTTCTAGCAGACAATTAAAATTAACTGAACATCTGTGACTCAGAGCAACTTGCCTTTTTTGAGGTATGTTCCTTTCGTCTCTTAAAAATGCACGTCTATTCTCACAGTCAAATTTGTAGAATAATGTTTATATTTTTGTATCTTGCCTTTTTCATTCAATATATTTTGAGGATTTTCCCCAAATCTTTAGTTGTTCACATATTTGTTACTCACATATTCACATATTTAATGGCTATATAATTTCATTGTATGGATAAACCATAATTGATTTGACCTATTCCCTGTTGCTGGACATGTAGGTTGTTTTGAATTTTTGTTGTCATTAGGCACAAAACCTTTGCACATAAATCATGAGGCTTCTTTGTGATTATTTCTTCAGGGAGGAATTACTGGTTTGATTAAAGGGGATAGATGAGTCTGAAGCTTCAGATACATAGTGGCAAGTAGATCACCCGAGGAAAGTTGTGCAGATTTGCCATAATCAATATGTTCCATAACTCTTGAAATTTTAGCAGCTTTGGACCTAATAGGTCAGTTATTCCAGTTAACTTAGGGTTCAAATTTGCCTTAGTTTTAATCATTTAAAAATACTAATAATTATGATGCACCCCTTCATTACTTTGAGAAGCCAAGGGGTCTTATTCTCAAATTGCAAATTCATCTGTAAGAGCTACAGAGGGACAACAAATGATTAAATGGCCAAGGATCAAATTAGAAATGTCCAGGGGTTTTCCTGTAGAGGTCACTGTTACTGTTAATTTATGCCTGCAAAGAAACTAAAATAGTCATGCATTTAAGAATGCATGCACATTCATTTGTAATGCCCGATTTGTCTACATTTCTTGAACTGTAAAATAAATAAGACCTTGCAGCCAGATAGCATCACAATGCCAAGTTCTTTATATAGTGACACATACCACTCCGCTCAATATGCTCATCAGTTTGAATTGATAAAATATATGCTACTCATATGAAAGGCACTTAAGGCTGCTCTTACTAGAGGAAGCATTAGCTAATTGCATCACACCATAAAGTGTTTACATAGCACACGCTGATTTGAAGAGAAGGAAAAGAACATTTATTGCTGTGGCCGACAGGGTCCTCTCTCGCCACCTTACCTTTTCTGCATCTCCCCTTTACTGCATCAAAATTTACACAGACAAAAGTCCGATGTAATCTGGATTCTATCGTGCTATTTGAGTACAAAGAGGCACTTTTTAATTTTTAAGTTTTTATTAATGCTGCTCAAACATGCTCCCGACGTCCCAGGAGCCAGACCAACGTGCCAGCGCAGACCCAATGGCAAGGCGGCTGTCAGGCTTCAGGGCTGTGGCAGGGAACTTGACAGGTGCGACCGGGAACGTGTCAGAACGTGTCGGAAAGCAGACGTCTTTCCCACCATAAGATGCAAAGCAACCAGCCACTTTCCATTCCCCGCTTCCCCACCTCCCCTGCCCCGGAGGCGTAGGAAGGGCTGGGAAGGAAGTGCTGTTTACCCTCAGCTCTTGCACTTTTTATAACTGAACCCAGTGGCGGCTCCTCCTGGGCCCCGCCGCACTTTGCAGGCGGCCTCCGGAGCTGACCCAGGGCTTTGGCCAAGCCCGAGCTGGGCTGGGCGTCCGGGAAGCGGAAGGAGCCCGTCTAGGAAGCCCGGGTGCGTGTCGTGCGGGGGCTGGCGTGCAAGTCTCAACTTCAGATCGGAGTAGACACCTCGGCCTCGCCCCTGGCGCTCTGTGTCCCGCGGCAGACGCTTGGCTCAGCCTCACTCCTCTCTCAGCCCGCTGCCGCCGCCTCCACGAGGCTGTGAGTTGGCGAAACTCACTCACCTGTCAGAACCCGGATCTGGCGGGGAGAAGGCCTTGGCGGCCGGAGCGCGCCGGTTGCAGCGATCTCGGCAGGCGGCCCTCCCTGCGCCGGGACGCCGCGGCCAGCCGGGCAGCTGTGGGGGCTGTTCGCGGAGACTCGAGGGCCCCCGTTCCGCTCCCCCAGTTACCTGCTCGCTCCCTTTGGCTCCCAACCGCCATCGGCTTGCAGTGCCCAACTCGGGCAGACGCCAGGGCTGCAGGTTTTGAGACGCTCCGCCTCCTCCTGCCACTTAGAGCCACAAGCGCCAGCAGAAACCCTTCCACTCGGTCTTAGTCTGCGGTCATTGCTGAGGTTTTCGAAACTTTCCAGGCAACGGCTAGCCCGGTCCTTTGCCTCCATCCCTCGCCGCGCCTGCAGCCCGCCTGGGACACCCCAGGCCCGGGGGATTCTACTCTCCCCCGGGCACCGACGCCCCAACTTTCTACACGCCGTCTGCGCCCCCCTGACTGGCCGTCGGCTCTTGTGCCAAGAGAGAGTCGCACACATCTTCCTGGGGCCAACAAGGCTCCCAACCTCTTGGCTCGCCCTCCTCCTCCCCCGAGCGAGTGTGGGGCTGGGCGAGCCCGGATCCGGGGTGCGCTAGAGCGATCCCAGCGCTAGGGATTCGCCCAAGCCTCAGAGCCGACCCTCGAGGGGGAGTGAACCCCGGAGGTCCAGGCCTTTTACTCTCAACCTCAGATCCGCCCCCATCTTTTCTCTCCAAACCCCAGTGCCCGACGCGTACAGGCCGGGCGGAGGATCTGGGAGCTCGGGCCGCGTCGCCCCGTCGGGCGCCGAGCGCACCATGGCCGGCTGCTGCTGTCTGTCGGCGGAGGAGAAGGAGTCGCAGCGCATCAGCGCGGAGATCGAGCGGCAGCTTCGTCGGGACAAGAAGGACGCGCGCCGCGAGCTCAAGCTGCTGCTGCTGGGTGAGTGGCTGCGTCTCCCGACCCCCTGGAACTCCCATCCAGGAGTTCCCCTCCCAAGCCCTCCGCTCGTCCTGACCGCGCGGCGCCTGGAGCCCAGTGGGGTGCAGCGCCGCTTACTCCTTCTCGGGGAGACCCCCCCATCCCCCGACTCGAGGATGCCCGCAACTTGGAGCCTTAGCAGCCTGGTTTTGCATCTCAAGCACCCCCTTCCCCTACCCCTAAAAAAGGCCGGGACGTGTAACACTTGACCTCTTGTGCGCTGTACCCCATGTGCTCCACTGTGCCCCTCTCCTTAGAGCCTCGTCCACCTCAGCCCCCAGCTCGCGGTCACTGGTGGGGAGCTGCCCTACTCACGTCTTGCGTTCAGCTCTTGCTCTGACCCGCGAGCTTTCAGTTTTAGATGGAGTACTTTGAGCGCTAACCATGTGCCGGACCGTACTGGGTTCTTATGGGCATCTCCACCTGCTGATGTGGGCAGGTGATGTCCCCATTCTACAGAATTAAAAATAGAGGCCCAGAAAATTGACAAATTTGCCCTGATTGAGAAAAGGCAAAGCGATACCAGGTCAGTCGTGGGGGTGACGCCCATGCCAGTAACAACTCTCCTGACTCTGTGACCCCTTTCGCCTGCCTCCCATGGGTCCCTTTGGCGAGGCCTGTCTGGTTGCAGCGGACCCAAAGCTCCCCTGCCCAGTGGACTCAGGCCCCTCCAGGGGTTTGGTTCTGCCGCCCGGCTGTCTCCCGCAGTTTTCATCGGGGCTCCTTTTGTCTCTCTGCAAAGATCTAGGTAGGACACCTACTTTTAAAAACAGAAAGAAAACAGTTTAAGGTTTGCCCAATTTATGCCATAAGGCGAGGATCCCACCTTTAGGACTTTCTAGAACACTGTTCGATCCATTTGCTGTTTGAGGAATAATCCTTTTCCTTTTAGATTGTGATATTAGCTGTTGATTTTTTTTTTCCTAAATAGCTACAAGTATTACAACTTTTTTCTCTCTTCCCTTCCAGGCAGGAATCCTCTCTTACACAATTTGTCTATTTATTCATCTTTAGTATAAGGTGTCACCCTCCCAGAAGGCTTCAAGGAAAGAAAAGTGGATCTAGTTAGTATAAAATAGAGGTTTTTAGCCAGTACTGCCTTCAGACCTGGATGAAGGAACCCCCTTGCACTTAGCCCTCCGGTTTAGAGGACCATTTCTGGCCTTCAGCAGGCTGTGCCCTCCCCACTGGGCTAGGAATCTGTAGATCCAAGGAGGCTGGCTACCCCCAACCCCAGGCCCAGATGAAATTCCCTGCCCAAAGGGCTGCAAGCCTCCTTTTGCGGCCAGAACCCTAAAAAGGCCAGGCAGACCTGATTTCTGTGGAGTACCCAAAGGGGCAGCTATTTGCTGGGGTTTTGTAAGAGCTTGGAAATGTGGGCTGGGTGAGGGTAGGGGGGAGTCCACATGTGTGCCCAAGAGGTCACCTTAGGAGGCAGGGAGGCTGAGTAGGGAGGGAAGGGGTCTGTCCATTGCCAGGGCTGCTCTTTCTCTTCTGGCCCATAACCCTGAGGGCTCTGGAAATTCTAAATTGTCCCTGGCCTTGCATGCTGTTATAAAGCTACCTTTGTCATAGGAGGATGACATGATAGTTTGCTAGCTTGATTAACATTTTAATGTAATTGTGTGGGCCTTTCTTTGTTTGCCCCAGGCCCCACAAAGAGAACTGGTGCTCCTGGCCTGGCTTTAGTTGCATATGTACTTTATCTTCTCAAGCACAGGCTGAAACCTATATCATTTTGAAATACCCTGCTTTGTGTCAGTGTATGAAGTATAGTGTCCAGAATACACCAGGAGCTTGATGAATGCTGGCTCTTTGTATGAAGAAGTATGCAGTAAGCTAAGCTTTACTGTACTAGTAATAAGCCTATTTGATGTAAAATGCTTGCATTTGCACTTAAACTAGCAGAGAATGTTTGTAGGTAAATTGTTCTCCCTGAAAGTCGCATTTAACTCAGGTGGCTGGAGTGTCTTCATCTCCCAGGGGCCATTGCCCCAGCCTTCTTCCTATACCCTTAAGGCACTGCCTGATCTCCCAAGACCCCCATTTTCATCTTGCCAAGCCATTACCAGCACATCCTCTTAGTGACAACTTTCCTGTGAAAAATAGTTTACAAATCACCTGGAGCTATCCAAGGATGGACTTAAAAACCTCTGGTTTTGTTCAATCTGTAAGGGACTGGGGCACAGTTCCATTTCTTCTTAAGATAAAGGAAGAGGCAATGACATAGGAATCAGGGAAGAGTACGTGCTGTTTTGTCAGAAATCACGCAGTTTCAGTGAAAAATTCACCCGAGTCTCTGTAATGGGTAGATTAGATCGCCCACTGCTCAGATGCCTCAGCTGAAAACTCCACTTTGCAAATGGGAGTTTGGGATCCTGTATAAAGCATGGCATGACCCGAAAAGCCCCCAGCTCTTTCATCATGAAGCATGCTTTTGCAACAAAACGATTGAGGGTGTTTCCGAAGTACAGTATCCTCTTTGTGCTTAATAAAAGCATGGGTCAGTGGCCAGTCGGGAAAGACAAAAGCTGTTGTTTGGTTAAGGGCAGTTAATTGCAAGATGTCAGAATGATGCCTTCTCATCAGAAGGAGATGGAGCAAATAAAGGAGAGAGTTGAATTTAGTAGAAAGAAATTCCTTATCAGTTCCTTGGATAAAACTAGGACAAAAAGGAGTTCTGATAAGAACACTGATGGGTACTGGTCAGTGTAGGAAGAAAGTGTCAGGACAGTAGCAATTGGATGGGGCAAAATGTGATCTTTTGTTCATTTTAGTGTTAAACGAAGCTTGGTGAAGTGTTGCTTGTTAATTGGGTTGAGTGTCTCCAGCAACTCTGATGGCTTAATTTTGGATGCAGACCTTACCTTAGAGCTGTCTGGAAGGAAGGGGAATTGGCATGTAACTTTTGCTGGCTGTATTAATTTGCTAGGGCTGCTATAACAAAGTATCACAGACTGGGAGGCTTAAACAATGGAAATGTATTTTTTAAAAGTTATGGAGGCTGGAAGTTCAAGATCAAGGTGTTGGCAGGTTTGGTGTCTCCTGAGGCCTTTCTCCTTAGCTTGCAGACAGCTGCTGTTGGATTAGGTTGGAACTTGAACATATAATTTTGGTGGGAGGACATAAATCAGCCCATAACACTGGTGTAAAGTATTTTCAGGCCCTAGTGATGTATTGTTTTCCATTTTAGTTGACCAGTTATAGGTTGCACAGTATTTTGTCTCATTTGTCCTGGTAATGCTTTAACAGAAATGCTTTGCTCTGAGTTTCCCTTAGCGTTTTCTGAGCCATAAGCTGATTTTAAAGTCCCTCTTTCTATTTATACCAAAGAGCTGAACATCTGGCTCCCAAAAAGTTTCACTGGATTGGTTATAACAAAGTCCGACTTCAGAACTAGCTGTCCTGTTCCTGGACAGGAAGTCCATTTGAGGAAATGGCACAGATAGTGTCATTTTCATGGTAGAAAGTGACAACATTGTCCCGCTCTGTGAAGAAGGAAAGGGGTGAAATAGTAAACATGTGCATGTTCCTTCGTCTTAGCTTAGTTCAATTCAATAGACTTTTCCAAAGTGCCAGCACCATGTTTAGTGTGGGGATTCGTTTCAAAGGGCTGAGCTGGAGGAGGGTAGTTCACAAATGATTGTTCCGAGGAACAGAGTCGTAAAAGCTTAAGGTAGATGAAGAGATGGTTCAGGCGGAGTGTAAGTGGGGAGCCTCTGGAGGAGGCATCGTCTGAGTAGGGCCGTGAAATATGGGGAGGGTAGGACACTAAGGACCATCCACACGCCAGGGCTTGGGTAAGAGATGCCCAAACTCTCCTGACCTACCTAGGGGCATTTCTCAGGGCAGTAAGTGGTGTTCTTAGGATCTGGGATAATATGAAGGACTCCTAGGGGGCAGATACCATTGAGTTTTTATGTTTTATCTTAAGCAGTTATGTGAGTATTGTGTTCACTGTAAAATAGATGTTACTATATGTATATTTTACCATGATACACTTCAGAAAGGGGGACCGTGTGGCTTTATCTGCGGCTTGTGTCCATTCTGGCTGGAATAAACCAACCTCACCAGATATATAAGCACAGTCCACTTCTGAAACATCAGTAAATTTAGCCTTGATGCAATTATTTGTGTCCAATCTGTTACTCTTATCCCAGTTTTTTCAGTCAATCCCAGATGTCCTTAGTGGCATTTCCCCTTCCTCCAGTACAGGGGCCAGTGTAGGCTCAGGGATTGCATTTGGTTCTCATGTTCTTTTAGTTTCTTTAATCTGGAACCTTTCCACTGGCTCTTACTGCTTTAGTGTCATTGAATTTCTGAAGAATATAGTCCCCTATCCCTTTATGAACAGGGTGTTTCTCATTTGAGATTTATCTGATGATTTTTTTGTGGCTAGAGGTTCCAACTATGCCTTCTTGACTGGAACATGGGGTAGGTGCCATTGTGTCCTTCTCTGGGGGTGGCATCTGGAGGCACACCGTGTCCATCTGCCCCTCAGTGGTGATGTTAAATTTGATCGCCTGGTTGAGATGTTGTCTGCTTTATCCATTGTATCATAATTTTGTGGAGAGACACTTTCTAAGACCATGCATATACTCTGCTCCTCATCAAAATGTCCCTCTGGATTTAGTTAGCTATCGAGGACTCCTGCCAAATCCAGTCTAGAACGTGATGGCCACGGCTCTAGCACACTCTCCATATTTGCCAGTTGGCCTTGACATTCTGCTGCAAGATTCCCTTTGCCCGTTTATTTATTTGTTTATTCATTATCCATACAGACTCACGAATCCTTAGTTTCTTCCTTCAATGGTTTTTACTTCACTACTGTTCTGAATCATCTTGGTGCTCAAACTGTACCAGATATGTGCAATGAGATCCCCTTCAAGCTGGCTTCTGTGTCGCTGTGACATGTCCCCGTCATTTTTGTTGAACATGTCCTTGCTTTCTGGTGTAACAATATGCTCCAGGCTCATCTTGTCCCCATCCTTCCCCAGCCAGGGGAGAAATCAGCCATCTCTCCCGGGGGCCCTGGTTACTTCTAGTGGAGAACTGCACCTTTTCTTTTAAGATGTTTAAGCCATTTGAAACAAAGATGTGGAGTCTACTAATTCAAATCACTTATCTAAGTACCTAAAGAACCAAGTTTCTAAATCATGTTGTTATAGGATGAAATTTTTATGGCTTTAATGACTCTAAAGCTGTGAGCAGATATAAAATGGAAAAATCTGACATTGGAGTTTGGCAAAAAGCATTGCAAAAAATGTCTTAACTCTTAAAGGGTCTTTTTTTTTTTCTTCTAAAAAGATACCTTTTAGTCTATATCATCTTTTTCTTTTTCTTTTCCTGTGATAACCAAAATCACAAGGGAGAAATATTGTAAGAACTCCCATCTGTAGGGCTGTAAGGAGAGAGATAGTGATTTCGGGAAGTCAGAGGAGTTTTCAGTGAATCATTGTGGCAAAGTAAGATGTTACTAAAGACAGAGGTTGAAATTCAATCAGAGAGGGGACTTCATTGGAAGGATTCTCACCAGGGCATCTCATGGTATTAAAAGAAGATTTGAATAACAAAGATTGGGAAAGAGAAAGTGCCAGGGAAGTTGCAGTGGGGACCCTTCTCCAGGGCACAGCCAGCAATGGGACTTGAGTCCACGCCCTCACACCTGGTGTGAGACCAGAGTGCACTCCTGGATCAATCAGTCCTGGCCAGGGGGTATGCATCATGGACATGGCTGTCACCTGAGTATGGGTGGCCAGGCTGGGATCCCTGTGAGCCGGGCAGTCGTGGCTGCAAACACTGTCAGAGGAAGGAAGTGGACTAGCAGGAATCCAAGGGCTGTAATGGTGGAAGGCACTCAAGAGCCTCTGCAGGAGCCCTGGCTTTCATTATGCGTGATTGGCTCTCTGCTGAGTGTAAATTAGCTGTGCCAGGGTTCTTGGTTGTAGATTATGTAAGCAGAAGAATAATTTATTGGAGGGGAAGCAGGAAACACAGAATCAATGGGAATTGGACAGCAGGCTCTGCAAAAGGACAGGATCCAAGGGACTCTGGACGCAGCAAACACTAGCATTGGACGGGGCTGCCAAGGACACAGCCAGGAAACTTCACCACCCTGATGGTTGCTGCTGCTGCCTGACACTTACCTCCACAGCAGTGTTGCAAGTCAGCTGTGACCATCTCCTGCACCTGGTGCCACCTTTCAAAATCTCAAGCCATCTGACTGTACAAGGTTGCTGGGAAGAGGCACAATGCCATGGTGGTTAGGAGCATGTTCTTTGGAGCCAGGTTTGCTGGGTTTAAAATCTAGGCTCTTCCACTGATGAGCTGTGTGCATCCTTGAATGCATGTTAGTTTTTTCATCTGCTAAGAGGGAATAAGGTTATGAGAAGTAAATGAGTCATTATTTTTAGTGTTTAGAATACTGCCTGGCACATAGTCAGGGCTATTTATTTTCAGTGCTTGTTAAATAAAATTCTGCCAGCCTTAGGCTCCCACCATAGGGAAGAGGGTGGGCTGCCTCCTGCCTTTCTTGGAATTCTTCCCCCAAAGGAAGGGTACTGAGATTCTGGGCACCCCCAAATGACAAAAGTCTACAATAAAAATGTAAGACTTTCCATAAAGAAAGAAATAAGCCTTTTCTAAATGGATTGGTAAATGCAAACTCAAAGTAAAATCTAAGTGCTTACTAAATGTAAGCTTTCAGATAATGGGATCACAAAAAGGAGGCAGATGCCTTTAAATATTAAGGTGTATTTAATATTACTACAATTAATTTCTTGAATATTTTTATCATGATTTTATTCTATTGGGATATGAACATTCCACACATGTATCCTATTATCCCAGGAAACTCCTGCAATTCATCTGCTGGCATTGTCTCTGGTGTTAAACATTTCCCAAATCTCACCACTTCTTCCCATATCTGAAGCTGCGATCCTTCTGCTTTATTGCAATGTCCTCCTGATTTCCCACTGTCCACATTTGCCCTTTTTGGGTCCATTTTAAAACTTAGATCGTATCATTACCTTGCTTACACTCAGCATCTTACATTACACTTGGAATGCATTCCAAACACCTGCCCACCTCTCAGAACACGTGTTGTATCATTCTTCCCCTGGTTCACTGGATGGAAGCCACATTCACCTCCTTTGTATTCTTTGAACACATCAGCCTTTTTCTTACTTCTGGAATTTTGGTCTTGCTCTTTCTTCCTGGAACATTCTTTTCTGTTCCCCTCTCTTGCTCCAAGTATATGGCTGTTTCACCCCTATCTTCACATCTCAGCTCAAAAGTTCATCTCTCTGTGAGGGCTTTCCTGATTACGCCACCTGAAGTCATCCTTGCACATTGTACTCTTAGTTGTTCAATTCTATTACTTGATTTTGTTTCTTCATAGCTTTTGTCTTGAAATTAACCTTAATTTCTTATTTGCATACTTGTTGGTTTGTCTGCCCCTACTAGACTGCAAGCTCCATGAGATTGGGACTGTGCCTGTCTTGTTGTTCCTGTATCCTGGCACCTGAACCAACACTGTGCCTGGTACAATATTTTAATAATCACTGAATGGTACAGCATGAGCACTGACAAGCCAGAATGGTACTTAGCCAATCAGAAATGACATAGGCCAGTTGACTATAAAATATCAAATATTTTTCAATGAATACATGTTGTGACTACGGGTAGAAGAAGCAAGCACTCATGATTATTCAGAGTACTGTCATTGCTTAGTTATAAAACTAGACCAGATATTTAATATATTGTTCTTAGTTTCAATGTTTTTCCCCTGAATAAACTTTTGCATATAAAATAAGAGAGTTGTAACAAAAGCTAAAGTTTTCTAGAGTATAAACATGAAACAGAAGCACTGCCTATGTGATATGCTTCCTCCTTGTATGCTCAGGATTAATTATAATAACAAGAAAAATAATTTTAACAATAAAATGGATAAACAAAGTTAAAACATACTTTTTAATTTAAGAAAATTATGAAAATTACTTATGGGATTGCTGATAAAGTATGAAAATTCATCCCATATGTGGTTTGAATTTTGCAAAAGTTAAATTTTCTCTGCAGTTTATAGGTGAGGTTAAGTCAACATCCACTACAGTTACTGGCAACCGTAGGTTTCAGAGACTAGAACAGCTGGATCTTGCTGTTACTCTCCCCTTCCAGCACGTGCCTCTTAGGCTTCAAGGGTCCATTATAAAGAGGGTCAAGGTGAAGGGAACTGAGCAATATTCTCCAAATTGTGGGACAAAAAAGGAAATTAACAAGCAAAGAACAATGAGAAGTGATAAGACTTAGCAAGTTGAGAGTTAAAGCCAGGAGAAGTCTGATTTGTTCATGACCCAGTTATTCTTAATGAGAACTGGTTTATTTCTCAAGAAGTCACTATTTCAGCAGCATCTAAACATCAGCAGTAAATATGTCTGGAGTCCATAGCTCTTCCCCTGCCTCCCTTTTCCCCAGCCCCAAAATGTAGTTCCCATGTGCTGCCAACCCCCTGTCGGGGCCGGGTGCCTACCACTGCAAGGTCATGATAGAACTACCATGTACCTTCAGAAGAGCATGTGCAGAGGGGGGTCAACTGCATGAAGCACCTGCTGGCACCTCTTCTCAGAGAGCAGGGACCTGATGTGTGGCCATAACTTAGTGCTGTGAGATGCACAGTGTGTTCAGGCCCTGGAAACCTGAGTTTCCTTTTTTGGTGAGGGTAAGCTCTGAGTTATTGAGTATAACCATGACCAAGACATTTCCTCTGAACCCCAGAGTCCTCACCTGAGGAATGACAAGTTTGGACCAGGTAACCTCTGAGGTCTTTCCAATTCTGTCATCAGGTGTTTCATACAAGTAGTTCTCAAAGTGTGTTCCTAGGATCAGCAACATAAGCATCAGCATCTCCTGAGACTTTGTTAGAAATGCAAGTTCTCAGTCCCCATTGTAATTCTCTGAATCAGACATTCTGGAGTGGGGCCAGCAATCTGTATAATAATAAGCCCTCCAAGCAATCCTGATACACGCTCAAGTGTGAGGACCTGTTTTATAGCATTGGCCTGGAGCTCAGGAGCGGGCTAGGCTCTGATTGCCACTCTAGGCCCTAAGCCTAACATTTTAGCAGATTCCCAAGAGGCACCCAGGGCGGACCTGCCTAGGGGATACTCTGCTTCTTGATGTGGAAGCAATCTCTCCTTCATCATTGTGATGAAAGGTCTTCCAGGTCTGAGCTGGATAATGGGTAGGGGTTTCAGCATTTGTCCCAAAGAGGAAGAGCAGCACATATGTACCTCTTACCTTGGCAAGAGTCATTACAAAAAGCAACAAATGTTCACGTTTACATTGACCCTTGCACATTGATGTACCATTCAGAAAGTTGTGTGCCTATAAACTGCAGTGGCTTTATAGATAATAACTGTTAAGTAGTTATCTTTCTATCATGGACTTACACTGCTGAAGAAGCATATTCCAGTAATAGCCATCATATATCAGTCTTCTCATTGAAAATTCACCCTCCATGGAACACTGGTTGGTGCTATGGTTTGCATGTTTGTCCCCTCCAAATCTCACGTTGACATTTGATCCTCAATGCTGGAGGTGGGGCCTAATGGGAGGTGTTTGGGTGATGGGGCCAGATGCCTCATGAATAGATTGATGCCCACCCTGGGGAGTGAGTGAGTTCTCACTCTATTAGTTCCCCAAGAGCTGTCTGTTTAAAAGAGCCTGGCATCTCCTTCCACCCCCTCTTGCTTCCTCTCTCCATGTGATCTCTGCACATGCTGCCTCCCCTTCACCTTCTGCCACTGGGGGAGGCAGCCTGAGGCCTTCACTAGATGTAGATGCCCATTCTTGAACTTTCCAGCCATCAGAATCATGAGCCAAATAAACCTTTTTTCTTTTTAAAATACCCAGTCTCAGATGTTTCCTCTATAGTAATACAAAACAGACTAAGACAGCTGGTATTAGGGGTACATCCAAGGGGTAATATTCCTGGTTGTCAAGTTTGCTTTTTAAAAATTAAGTGACTGATAAATTATCATGTTTTGTACTTTTTTAATGACTGAGATAAAAAAATATATAATTTATTTGTGTATTGTTTTGCCTGAAAAGCATCTTCTATATTGATGGTCATCTGTCAATTATCATCAGATTATTGTCAATTATTCATGCCACTTCTCTCTTGAATCTGCCATAAATAAAACCTTCCCTTTTGAGCAACTCATCCCCAGAATTTTTGTTTCCATTGCTCAGCTACTGTATAATAAAAAATAGGCTAATTATATTACTAACCAAAATCAAATAAATGAAGGTGACAAATCATTTTCAGAATCATCATCTAATCTACACAGTGGTAAGTCACAGTAGTCCAAGTCAATGCCACTCAAAATGCAGCTGTGGACCCATGTGTGTCTGTGCACACAAGACCACTACAGAAATTGAGAGTAGGCATTGAGAAACTTTTATAGCAATTTAACATTGCTGTGGCATCAAAGATTATTTTCATTATTTTTCATAAATGTATCAGTGTTCAACTCATGGGAAATTTTTAAAAATTGGTCCCTTACCACAGAGTTTGAGAAACACAAGTGCAAACTTTCATTATATGGATGAGGTGGAGAAGGCCCAGAGACTGGGGAGACTCAGCAGATGTCACAGGGCTTGGTGGTCAGTAGCTAATTGGCAGAAGAGCCAAGGGTCAGTCTGAGTCTTCATGTTGAATTTCTTAGTTTCAGAGGCAACATTGATTATAAGACATGCTATTGCTGACTTGAAAACAGCCTTTCAAAAAAGCATACACCACCATCCCAAATATAAACATCAATGCAAAGGCATCTAACCCTCAAAAATGTTAAATTGTATGCACATAAGTTTTGGAATCAAGGATATAAGTAATTTGATTTTCTCTCTCCTTTCCTAACCAGATAGTACAAATTTAAAATAAAGAAAAACTGCTCTAGTTGTTAACATATTATGGTATTCAATTTCATGAAATCGATTTAAGTACTGAAATTAGATTAGAAAAGAGACCTCTGTGTACTGCCATCAGCCCACTGGCTTCTATTTCAAGTGGTCTTATCATATGAGATATTGAAAGAAGTTGCTTCATGGAGTGGTGGGTTGTTATATATAAAGAAGATTCAAAATAAAACAGCAACCAAATGTGTGGGAGCTCCAATATATGCCATCACTTGCTCCAATATCTGAATTACTGTGGGGGGGCCACATCTAGGCAACTGAGGAGTCAAGGAAGAGTTTCACAGGAGACGTTGAACCCCATGAGGGCTTTGCTCACCTTTGAACCCAGCAGTGCTAAACCCAGAGCTTAGCTCAAATTCCAGTTGAATGAATATATGTTTCTCTTTTTAGTGGTTTACATGAAATATCAGTTGAGTAGTATGAAGAATTCCTTATGGTAGCTGGAGGCCTCTGCTGTTTGGGATGGCCTAGGAAGATTCATAAAAGGAACATATGGCTGGGCTGGACCTTAAAGAAAGGAAAATTAGAAAATTTCAGAATTGATTATTTTCTCCAAATACAATATCTTGACTAATTACTCATTTTGAATATGTACATATGCCTTGATTAGTGGCACCAAGATATGAAAATTGAGCCTGGGTCCCAGAAGTGAAATGAGATTTGAAAAATGTATTTCTTGTATTTCCATAAATACATTTCCTAGTTATTGTACATGGTAAGATTTTCATATGTAACCAGAATTATAGTTGAGAAATTTGCTAATTGTTCTTTTCCATTACTTCCTTCTGAAATGATTTGCTCTAACCAGAATCCAGAGAGTCTTTATTGATTCACCTAACACTAATGATGAAAATGGCAATAAGAAAGCAGCAACATTTATACATCCAGTCATTATTCTAGGTATTTTATCTTATTTATTTATTTATTTATTTTTTATTTATTTATATTTATTTTTTTATTTCAGCATATTATGGGGGTACAAATATTATGGTTACATA
>VBSM01003204.1:63798458-63823551 GCA_008086735.1 Cheirogaleus medius | reverse complement strand
TCATGTCCTTTGCCCCCTTTTTGATAGGGTTGTTTGATTTTTCCTTGCTGATTTCCCCGAGTTCTAAATAGATTCTAGTTATCAGCCCTTTGTCGGATATGTAGCTTGTGAAAATTTTCTCCCATTCTGTGGGTTGTCTGTTTGCTCTCTTGACGGTTTCCTTGGCTGTGCAGAAGCTTTTTAATTTGATCAGGTCCCATTTATTTATTTTTGTTGCTGTTGTGATTGCCTTTGGGGCCTTCTTCATAAATTCTTTGCCTAGGCCAATGTCTAGAAGGGTATTCACGCTGGGTAACAGACTTGAGCCTTAGGTGTGAAACTATTAGAATTCTAGAGGAAAATGTTGGAAATATTCTAGGTATTTTAAATGCATGATCTCATCTATTCCTCACCATGTTGGAGGTGTAGTTAGTATTTTGCTTTCTGCTCATCTTTGCCATTCTACTTTCCCCCATCTCTTGTCTGGATTACTTCATCATCTCCCACTCCCCAGCCAGAGTGACCTTTTAAAAATGTTAATGGGATGGTTGTTTTCCTGCTCAAAACCTTCTATGCTTTGGGTGCAGATCTAAAAATCTGTGTACGGTCTGTGATCCTCTATCCGTCCCCTAACAACCCCTCTGCCAGTATTCCCTATGATGACTCAGTTCTAGCCGCAGACCCTTCTTTTAGTACCTTCAGTGGACCAAACTCATCCTTCTTAGGCCTCTGCACATGCCAACCTGTCTGCCTACAACTCTGTTCCTTACTGGTCTTGTAGCCAACTGCTACTCGTTTTCAGATGCATATTGAATACCTCTTCCTCCTGGAAGCCTTTGCTGGCTCTCCAATCCAAGTTAAGTCCCTCAGAACATTCTCGCATAGCACCTTCTACATTTCTGAAAAATAGCACTTATCCTAGCTTGAAACTCTACTTACCATCCTTCTTCCCCACTAGACTCTAAATTTTATGACTGTAAGGACTATTATAACCCCCGAATCCTCAGCATCCTGTGTAGTGCCTGGGTATTCCATCACATTTCCTAAATGGACAGATAGATTACCATTTAGTGTCAACATTATTGCATAAAAGAAAGGATGTTTTAACTAAAAAAGTAGAAAGGGCCTCATAGAGGAGAACACTTTAAATTGAATAAACATAAATTCGTAACTCACTATTTGTTCTTTTTAAAATTCCACTTTTGAGCTAATGAAAACTTCATTACATACTGACATTGGACCATGGGCCAATGTTCTGGAGCCAATGATTTATTGTACGCATCTTATCTTATTTGTTTCCTAAGCTTTCATATTTTCTTTATGCACAGATGAGAACACTCTCAATAATTTTTTCCTTTAAGATAAAAAGCAGCGTATTTGTGGCAGAGATTGCTAGCAGTTTCCTGAATATCTGTTCTCTCCTCCTTCTGTAATACAAGACATTTTATCTGGGCATGTGGACACCCAGCTAAAGACTATATTTCTCAGCTTTCCTTGCTGCTAGGTGTGGCCGTGTGCCAAAGTTATAGCCCATGAGATGTAAACTGAAGTGATATAGGTAATTTCCAAGTTGTGACCTTAAAAAGAAAGGAGTCTTTCTTCCCTTCTAGGGAAGGATGCTGATTTGATGGTAAGAGCTGCAACAGCCTTATTTTACCATGATATGGAAGTAGGATGATGAGGATGAAAAAGCACCATGATAGTCGGACAGGTGGGAGTGGGGAGGAGGGAATGGGTTTATTCACACCTAATGGGTGTGGTGTGCACCATCTGGGGAATGGACACGCTTGTAGCTCTGACTTGGGTGGGGCAAAGGCAATATATAAACATTTGTACCCCCATAATATTCTGAAATTAAAAAAAAGCAACGTGGTAGAAAATGCCTGTGTCTCTGAGACCATGAAGTTGCCATATAAACCCTGAGCTATGAATGATTGAACCCTTTTTAACACATTGACTGACATGTGAGTTGTATTTAACTCAAGCTAGTTTTGAGCCCAGGGGCCTCATGAAGCAAAACCCTGCAGTTGGTTTGTGAAAATCTTACTTGTTGATGTTCTTATTGTTACAATTAATATTGACAATTTAATTCTAAAAATATGGATTGCATTGCATATAACCGATGCACAGAAAACAATAAAAAATAACAAATTAGAAAGGATCATTTTGTTTTAATAAAACATAGTGGCCTCAGGGAAAAAATATTTTTCTAGTGTGGCAGTCAATGTGTTAAATAGCAGCTAACTTGGTATCCTAGCTAATAAAATATTATATACTCTGTTTTGCCCTTAGCTTTTCAATACTCAACTATGTATCTTAGAGTTGTTTCCAAATCATATGCAATTCTAAGGCAGAAAAATCAGACTCTAACTTGGGGGAAAAGGGGACAGGATGATGTTATTGGCCAACCAGTGGGCAATGCTCTGTTGGTGTATCTCATTCTCTCACCATCATCAATATCATAGTAATATGTGGCATACTCACTGTTTTTTCTGCAACTGAGTTTTTAAATATTTGACAGGGGCTTTCTGTGAGCAAAGAAATATTTTCAGCTATGTGTCTTAATTAATATTAAATTTATTAAAGCTGAATATGAAATTATTATAAAAGCTTCGTTTTCCTAAGCCTTTAATGTTTACTTTAATTTTTTATTTCAAAATATTATGGGAGTACAAATGTTTTTGGTTACATGTATCAATTTTGTTATGCTCGACTCAGAGTTATAAATCTATTTTTTTGATATGAAAAAAGTTAAGTGGATTTTACTTAATTCTTTATTTAGTTTTCAGTTTACTAAGTTAACTTCACGTATTAATTTGGTTAATAAATCTTACTCTCTTAAACATTCCAGAACTGTTTATAAATGTAATCAAATTAAATAATCACATTTATACTGTTAATTCTTATAGATAAATCACAACTCTGAAGATTATTTAATATCAAATTTAAATACATTAAATAAGGAGACCCATTAAAAAATCTCAGTGCTAAATTAATGTTTACTGTTAGCTTATTTTAAAGTTTAACTTGAGAACATTATTACTATATGTTTGATTTACTTATTCTTATTCCTTCACCTTTATGGGGCTTGCAAAATTGAACTCAACTACAGATTTACAATCTCGGCCCAAGAGTTAGGACAATTCTTCAAGCTCATACATTTTCTTGCAACCCAAAGCATCACTTATGCCTTTATTCCAGTTTTTTGAAAACTTTTATTCACCTAATTTAATGATTAGATTATGTACCCACACTACCTGCAATGGCAGCTGGTTTCTTCACCATTGAACTTGTGTTAAAGGAGTTCTACCCTTTCTACATTTTTGTAAAGCTGTTTCACAGTCAGCGTGTCTGATTCTTTTGCTGTCCCTTAGTCCCCTAACTTAAACCAAAGAAGAAAAAAATTGATCTCAGAATCAAGAGATGAGAGATATGATTTCATTTCTTTTATTTTTTTTCCTTCTTTGAGACAAGAGTCTCGTTCTGTCAGCCAGGCTAGAGTGCCATAGTGTCAGCCTAGCTCACAGTAACCTCAAACTCCTGGGCTCAAGTGATCCTCCTGCCTCCAGAGTAGCTGGGACTATAGGCATGTGCCATGAATCCCAGCTAATTTTATCTATTTTTAGTAGAGATGATCCCACTCTTGCTCAGGCTGGTCTCGAACTCCTGACCTCAAGCGATCCTCTTGTCTCGGCCTCCCAGGATTACAAGCATGAGCCACTGTGCCCAGCCATGATTTAATGCATGTTGTCTGTATTCTGCTTTGGAGATACTGTGTTCAATCACATCTTATCAATATAATATTGTTTATACATGTTTCTTCTCTTTCATTGAACATTTTAAGCTATTTAAGAATGAATTCAAGAACAAGATGAAATAGAGCGAATGAAATATAAAGCCCTAGTCACAAACTATAAGCCTACCGAAAACCCCTCCAGCTGGCAGCCTTCAAAGCAATTATTTGTGTTTGAATTCTGCTTCTTTGTTCTAAAATGTCTAAAAATTGACAGAATCACCGCCTTTAATATCTTCTCCCTGACTTTTTTTTGTTAATGTGGAAATGCAAGTGGTCTGTAGATTGCTCATGCATGAAGAAACTGTTTGAACTTTCCCTGGCCATTGTCAAATTGCCATTCCTTTTGGGTAATGAGGAAGTCTTTTTCCTTTGCTTAATAATTTAATTTGTGTCTGTATCAGGGTTTGGGGCAAGTGGAGGAAATGAGGAAGAGACTGGTTTATTTGATATAAACACATAAGGATAAGATTGGACACTGAAGATGTCTATCAATTAGGCATGACCTAGTGAAGCCTAATTGATAGGCTTCATTCTGTGTGTGTGTCCATGTGCTTGCAAACATGTATACGCACAGACCACCAGATAAATTGAAATTAGCACTTACAAGGCAATTTGAATTTGCC
This sequence comes from Cheirogaleus medius, assembly GCA_008086735.1. Lineage (NCBI taxonomy): Eukaryota > Metazoa > Chordata > Mammalia > Primates > Cheirogaleidae > Cheirogaleus > Cheirogaleus medius. Next base: position 63,819,153 of record VBSM01003204.1, on the reverse strand, counting down.
ATTAGAATAATTAAACCGATTCTATCTGCAATGTAATTATATCGTGGTGCAAACCAGAAAATGACCAGAAATTTATCATCCAAGAAAAGTATCTTAATTTGTTTAGTTAAAGTGTTCCTCCTGAGCCTCTGAAATTTTCATTTAAAGTCATTTTTCTCTTTAAGGAGGATCATGTTGGCCAAAATAGAAGGGGATTTGTTTTTAATTATTATGATGATTAGGAAAACTTAAAAATATGTTAATTATATTATGATATCTGCTAGAGCTATAATTACAAATATTTTTTCTAATTTGTATTTTTTCCAGAATTCTAAACATTCCTTATTATACTTGCTGCATCATCTGCTTAATGAGTTGCTTTCCCCTTTAATACTTGTAAACTTTCAACTACCTGAAAGAGCTGAATGCTGTCCAAAGCCTTATGGATGAGTTGCCAGAAATCTTTGTTATAAGTCACAGTATGGCTTCTAATGTGCAGTATGAACTTCAGCAAGTCACAAAATCACAGAGGCTCTTTATCAGTAAAATGAGGAGGCTGGATTCATGCAGTCTCTACATCCTCCTGGCCCTGAGTTTCCGTGGTAACTCGTCAACCATAATGGAAGCCTTAGTTACCTTGATCCTTCAAGGCAGACGCTGACTCTGTGTGTGTGTGTGTGTGTCTATCTGTGTAGTGTGTGCATGTAGTCTATGCCTCCAGCATAACCTAGGAAATAGTATCCAGTTTCTGTTTTCCTTGGTGTCAAATGGCAGAAATAGAGTTCTTCATATTGCTTTGTTCTCTAACAGTGTTTGAATTTTCATGTAACAAGAGACTTCACATATGCAATAATCTCAGTGTATCAGAACAGGTTTGTCAGGGACAGAAATGAATTGGTAGTCTGACTGGTACTTCTGATTGTAAAAATATCTATTAACATAAAAATGACTCATGGACTAACACTGTTTATCTTTAGCTAAAAATCTTCTAGCTTCAATTTACTTTATTTTTTACTGAGGCAACACACATTGTACCCACCAGACAACCTCCCATCATCTGCCTTCCCCACTCCAAACCCCTTCAAGTCTCCATTATCATCATTCCACACACTGCTTCCATGTGTGCACATTATTTAGCTCCCACTTACAAGTGAGAATAAATGGTATTTGTCTTTCTGTGTCTGAGTTATTTTGCTTAAGATAATGGTCTCCAGTTTCATCCATGTTGCTGCAAAAGACATGATTCCATTCTTTTTAATGGCTGAATAGTATTCCAGTGTGTGTGTGTGTGTGTGTGTGTGTGTATACACACACTACATTTTCTTTATCCAGTCCTCCATTAATGGACATTTAACTTGATTCCATATTTTTGCTATTGTGAATAGTGCTATACTAAATATACAAATGCAGGTATCTTTTTACTATATTGATTTATCTTCCTCTGAGTAGATACCTAATAGTGGAATTGCTGTATTGTATGTTAGTTCTATTTTTAGTTCCTTGAGAAATCTCTGTACTGTTTTCCATTGAGGTTGCACTAATTTACATTCCCACCAATAGCGTATAAGAGTTTTCTTTCCTCTGCATCCTTGCCAACATCTGTTATTATTATTTTTTTGTCTTTTTAATAATAGCCATTCTCATTAGTATAAGGTGATATCTCATTGTGGTGTTAATTTGCATTTCTCTGAGGATTAGTGATGTTGAACATTTTTTCATATACTTGGCCATTTGTATGTCTTCTTTTGAAAAATGTTTATTCACATTCTTAGCCCACTTTTCAATGGGGTTATTTTTTGTTATTGTTATTGAGTTGTTTGAGTTCTTTGTAAATTCTAGATATTAGTACCCTATCAGATGTATAGTTTGTAAATATTTTCTCCCATTCCACAGGTTGTGTAGTCACTCTGTTGATTATTTCTTTTGCTGTGCAAAAGCTTTTTAATTTAATTGAGTCTCATTTGTCATTTTGTTTTTGTTGCCTGTAATTTGAGATCTTAGTCATGAATTCTTTGCTTAGATCAATGTCCAGAAGAGTTTTCCCTAGGTTTCCTTCTAGTATTTTTATAGTTTCAGGTCTCACATTCAAGTCTTTAATCCATTTTGAGTTGATTTTTGTGTATCATTAAAGATAGGGGTTCAGTTTTATTCTTCTGCATATGATAATCCAATTTTCCCAGAACCATTTATTGAAAAAGGTATCCTTTCCCCAGCATATGTTCTTGTTGACTTTGTCAAGATCAGTTGGCTGTACATAAGTGGCTTTATTTCTAAATTGTCCATTCTGTTTCATTGATCTATGTGTCTATTTTTATATCAGTACCATGTTGTTTTGGTTACTGTAGCCTTGGAGTACAATTTGAAGTCAAGCAATATGACACCTCTAGCTTTGTTCTTTTTGCTCAAGATTGCTTTGGCTATTTGGGCTTTTTTTGGTGAACTTTAGAATTTCTTTTTCTAATTCTGTGAAAAATGATCTTGGTATTTTGATAGGGAATACATTTAACCTATAGATTGCTTTGGGCAGTATGGTCATTTTAATGACATCAATTCTGATCCATGAGCATGAGATGTTTTCTATTTGTTTGTGTCATCTATATTTTCTTTCATCAGTGTTTTATAGTTTTTCTTATAGAGATCTTTTATACCTTCTTGATTAAATATATTCCTAGTAAAATTTTTATTTTTTTTATAGGCAGAGTCTCCCTCTATTGTCTGGGCTAGAGTGCAGTCATAGCTCACTGCAGTCTCAAACTCCTAGGCTCAAGTGATCCTCCTGCCTCATCCTTCTGAGTAGGTAGGACTACAGGCATGTGCCCCCACACCCAGATAATTTTTTAAAAATTTCTTGTAGCATTGGAGTTTTGCTGTATTGCCCAGGCTGGTCTCAAACTCCTGGCCTCAAGTGATTCTCCTGCCCCAGCCTTCCAAAGTGCTGAGATTACAGGCATGAGCCATTGCTCCTGTCCTAATCTTAGCTATTTTATTTTATTTTTGTAGCTATTGTAAATGGGGTTGCCTTCTTGATTTGGTTCTCAGATAGATTATTATTGGTATATAGAAATGCTACTTATTTATATATATTGATTTTTTGTTCTGAAACTTTACTGAATTCATTTATCTAATCTAAGAGTTTTTTGGTGGAGTCTTTAGGGTTTACTAGATATAAGATCATATTATCAGTGAACAAGGATAATTTGATTTCCTCTTTTCCAATTTGGATGTCTTTTATTTTTTCTCTTGCTTGATTGCTTATGGCAAGGACTTCTAGTACTATGTTGAATAAGAGTGGTCAAAGTGGGCATCCTTGTCTTGTTCCAGTTCTTAGGTAGAATGCTTTCAACTTTTCCCCATTAAGTATGATATTGGGTGTGGGTTTGTTGTATATGGCCTTTATTATGTTGAGGTATGTTCCTTCTCTGCCTAGTTTATTGAGGATTTTTATCATGAAGGGATGCTGAATTATATCAAATACTTTCTCTGCATCTATTAATATGATTATATGGTTTTTGTCCTTAATTCTGTTTATGTAATGTATCACATTTATTGATTTGGATATGTTGAACCACCACTGCATCCGTGGTAAAAAACCCACCTGATCATGGAGTATTATCTTTTTGATGTGCTATTGGATTTGATTTTCTGTATTTTGTTAATTACTTTTGCAACTATGTTCATCAGGGATATTGGTCTGTAGTTTCTTTTTTTGTTGTGCCCTTGTTTGTTTTGGTATTAGGTTGACACTGTTCTTGTAGAATGAGGAGAAGTCCCTGAGAACTGTCTCAGGAGGATTGGTATTTGTCCTCCTTTTTATGTTTGGTAGAATTCAGCTGTGAATCCTTCTGGTCCTGGGCTTTTTTTGTTCTGAGATTTTTTATTACTGATTCAATCTTGCTACTCATTACTGATCTGTTCAGGAGTTCTATTTCTTCCTGGTTCAATCTTGGGAGGTTGTATGTTTCCAGGAATTTATCCATTCCCTCTAAGTTTTCTAGTTTATGAGCATATAGTTGTTCATAATAGTCTCTGATAATCTTTTGTACTTCTGTGGTATCAGCTATAATGTCTTCTTTTTCATTTCTGATTCTGTTTGTTTGAATCTTCTTTCTTCTTTACTTTGTTAGTCTAGCTAGTGGTTTATAACTTTTGTTTATCTTTTTGAAGAGCTGACTTTTTGTTTTGTTGCTCCTTTGCATTTTTTGTTTGGTTTCTGCTAAATTGAATTCTTCTCTGATCTTTGTTATTTCTTTTCTTCTGCTAACTTTGGGTTTGGCTTGTTCTTGTTTTTCTAGTTCCTTGGTGTGTGACAATAAGATGTTAATTTGTGATCTTTCTACTGTTTTGATGTAGGTATTTAATGATGTACTTCTCTCTTAGCACTGCTTTTGCTGTATCCCACAGGATTTAGTATGTTGTGTTTTCATTTTCATCTGTTTCAAAAAAAATTTTTACATTTTCATCCTAATTTCTTCAGTGATCATTCAGGAGCATGTTATCTAATTTCCATGTATTTGCACAGAGTTCCTTTCATATTGATTTTTAGATTTATTCCACTGTGGTCTGAGAAGATACTTGATACGATTTCTGTTTTTTAAATTCATTATATCTTGTCTTGTGGCCTAACTTGTGGTCTATCTTGGAAAATGCTCCATTTGCTGATGAAAAGAATGTATATTCTTTAGTTGTTGGGTAGAATGTTCTGTAAATGTCTGTTAAGTCCATTTGGTCTAAAGTCCAATTTAAGCCCAGTGTTTCTTTGTTTTCTGTCTTGATCTAACTAGTGCTGTGAGTGGGGTGTTAAAGTCTCCCACTATTATTGTATTCTTGTGTATCTCTTTCTTTAGGCCTAGTAATATTTGTTTTGTGAATCCAGGTGCTTTGATGTTGGGTGAATATATATTTAGGATTGTTATATCCTCTTGCTGAATTGATCTCTTTAGGGATCAATTTAGAAGGTCATCATTATATAATGACCTTCTTTGTCTTTTTTTTTATTGGTTTTGATTTAAAATCTGTTTTATCTGATATAATATAGCTATTTCTGCTCGATTCTGGTCTCCATTTACATGGAATATCTTTTTCCACCACTTTACTATCAGTCTGTGTGTGTCTTTATGGGTAAAGTGAGTTTCTTGTCCACAGCATATAATTGGATCATGCTTTTTTACCCAGTATGCCAATCTACATCTTTTAAGTGGACCATTTAACCAATTTACATTCAAGGTTAATATTGATATGTGAGGCTTTATTCCTGTTATATTGTTAATTGCTTTCTAGTTGTTTTATAAATCCTTTGTTTCTTTCTTTTGTTCTCTTTTTGTCTTTGTGGTTTGAAATCTATATCTATATCTATCTATATATCTATTTATGTCTCTCTATACATATTCCATTTTCCACCACCAGCATTGAGTTTGGATGTTCTAAGTACAGAACTGTGTATGATGGTGAAGAGACAAAAATACTTTGGACTCAGAGGTAGGGAAGAGGGTGGGTTCAGCTCCTGCTTGATCTTTCTGCTCTGATGAAGGTTCCCATCTCCTTGGAGAGGGGACACAAATGTGGGGTGGTGATCTGCAGCAGAAGGAAGCACATGCTGAGAGTCTGGTGAGAAAAGAAGAAAGTGCTGTTTCCTGAGGGTTGGGGCTTGAAAAAGTTTTCCTGGAGGTGGTGGGAACTGAGCAGAACCTTGCCAACGAGGTGGCACTTACCTAAGCTGAAGAAGCAAGAATGTGTGTCAGATATTCCACACTATATAAGTCAATGTCTCTTAAAATTCATTTCCCTTTAGTGGCTTTAAAAGCATTGTCTCCTGACATCCCAATTTGGGGTCATTTCTGAGAGGCATTGGGAGAATCTCTTTTTCTCTCTAAGAAGCTGATAGTTAATTTGGAGATGGCTAGAATCAAGTGGCTGGTCACATTTCTTCCTGTGTGAAGGTTCTATGACAGTGCTGCTGTTACATTTGTTTCAGCAACTAAACCATTTGCTTTTATTTTACAGGCAATCAAGAACTTTCTCTGTGCCAAGAACTGCGGGTATAGAGAAAGTAAGACTGCCAAATATAAGTGGCTTTTCAGTTAAATTAGACTTTTAAATCCCCCTGGTCTTTCCAAGTTCATAACCCTTTGGGAGGCAAGCTGGCTTCTGCTGCTCTAAATACATTTGGCATTTGCAGTAAATTATGACTGTGGGAGTATTTGCAATCTACCACCTCTGGCGATTTCTTTGAGGAAAAGATTCTTTCTCACTGGGCCAGCCCATAGGCTCTTCACAGGGACACTCTAGGCAGTGGATGACACAGAGTGAATACTAATGAAGTGAGGGAGGCCAGTTGATCGATAATACAGATCTGAAGTAGAGGGAAGGAAAGTCATGGTACTGTCTCTCAGAAGGTGTTTTCTGAGGGAGTGTTGAGACAAGGAAAGTTTCAGGGAACATTTGCTCTCTGTGTGGAAGATATTAGGAGGGACAGTGATAACGAGAGAACATTCTGAGGATACATTCTGAAAATACAGAATACGTCTCTTTTTTGATATTTTGTAAAGACTGAGAAAGAATTGGAGAATTAAATACATGTTTGTTGCTGCATTATGTTTATTTGAATGTGACACGGTCAAAATTATGCTGCAGAGCACCCCAGGATTTGTTGAGAAACACACTGAAAACACTAAGATATGGAATTCTAACCCAAATACCTCAAGAACTGAGGACCCAGGGTGGTTTGGCTGACACAGTGTGACAGAGACAATGACATGGAAGGGACATATGTCTAGTTTTGGTCATCGGAATGTGGGTCGAAGTGATGTGCACTATCTCTGGGTTTGGCCCATAATAAATCTCCCATTTGCAATCCTCTTTGTCTATCCTCTGTAGTCATCTTTTAGGCCTTTAGGTAGAGAGGGCAGAGCTACAAGAGAAACAGTGCCTTGTGCTCTGAGTCACCATTTGGAGGAAAGCTGAACAACCATGAACGTGTGCACTGAACTTTATATGTGTGAGTGAAAAATACGTTTTCACTGGGGTAAGTCGCTGAGATATAGAGATTTATTTGTTACTATAACTGAGCCTAGCACACTCTGACTAATACACTGCATTTCCAAACAAGAAGTGTAGCAGTCGCTTCTCTGCTGTTCTCACAGCCTAATTGCACTCCTGGCTGCTGTTTCTTCCCTTACACTGTGGGAGAAACAACTGCAAGTCCTTAATGAACATTTTCCTCTCATTTCCAGCAGGATTAAAACTTTGACAAGGAAGAGGAGATAAAGTAATGGGAGCAATTTAGTTGAAAATCATCAGCACATTCCACATTATGGTGGGATTTTCCTAAATTAGTTCATGTTCTACAAAGTTAGCTCATGAATGAGTCTTTTTTAAAAAACCACTTCGCAGAGGTATGATTGACATGTAGAAAGCTGTACATATTTAATGTATACAACCCGATGAGTTTGGGGATCAGTATACCCCTGTGCAACCATCACCACCATTAAGGCCATAAACATATTCTTCACCTCCCAAAGTTTCCTCCTATCCCCTTTATTATTATATTAGAGAAAAGAACATTTAACATCAGATCTACCTTCTTAGCATATTTTCAGTCTATAATGTGGTATTATTAGTTATAGGCATGATGCTGTATAGAAGATCTCCAGAACGTATTTATCTTGCATAAGTGACTTTGTATCCTTTGACCATAAGCTCCCACTTTTTTCTTCCCCCAGCCCCTGGCAATTACCATTCTACTCTCTAGTTCTATGAGTTTGAACTATTTTAGTTTATTTATGATTTTACTTATATGTCCGCATATAAGTGAAATCATACCGTACTTGTCTTTCTGTGTCTGCTTTATTTCACTTAGCATAATGTCCTTTGGGTCCATCCATGTTGTTGCAAATGGCAGGATTTCCTTCTTTTTTAAGGCTGAATAATGCTCCATTGTATGTTTATGTCACATTTTCTTTATCCATTCATTTGTCAGTGGACATTTATCTACACATTGGCTATTACGAATGATGCTGCAATGAACATGGTAGTGCAGGCATCTCTTTGAGATACTGATTTCAAGTCCTTTGGATAAATACCCAGAAGTGGGATTTCTGGGTCATATGGTAGTTCTATTTTTAATTTTTTGAGGAAACTCCATACTGTGTTCCATGAAGGCTGTACCAATTTACATTCCCAGCAACAGTGTACCAGCCTACCTTTTTCCACATTTTGTTTTTTTAGATAATAGCCATCCTAACAGGTGTGAGGTAATATCCCACTGTGGTTTTGATTTGCATTTTCCTGATGATTAGTAATGTTGAGCAGGAGTTAGTCTTTGTCTTTCTTTTGACAGCTTTCTATATGTCAATCATACCTCAACAAAGTGGTTTTTAAAAAAGACTGATTCATGTCTTTTTATTTGTTTGCATTTTAAATTTTGGCATTCACTTTTTTTTTTTTTGACTACAGAGTCTCACTCTGTTGCCCAGGCTAGAGTGAGTGCCGTGGCATCAGCCTAGCTCACAGCAACCTCAAACTTTTGGGCTCAAGCAATCCTCTGCCTCAGCCTCCCGAGCAGCTGGGACTACAGGCATGCACCACCATGCCCAGCTAATTTTTTCTATATATTTTTAGTTGGCCAATTAATTTCTTTCTATTTTTAGTAGAGACGGGGTCTCCCTCTTGCTCAGGCTGGTTTCGAACTCCTGACCTTGAGCGATCTGCCCGCCTCAGCCTCCCAGAGTGCTAGGATTATAGGCGTGAGCCACCGCGCCTGGCTGGCATTCACTTTTTGATTCTATTTATTTATTTATTTAAACAGTTTGCCTGGTGGTGGACTCAAAGAGCATGAGATACCCGAGGGAGGTATTTGGCCTGGATAGATACAGATTGTGTTTGGAGCTACATACGCACCCAGGTTGGTAGGAATGATGTCTGGAACAGGATCTTGGGGGGAGAACATTCCCATGGCTGTCTCACCTCAGCTACCTGCTAGCCTTAGTCTTTGGTGAGGACTTTGATTTTCATTCTTTGGATGGGTATGATCTTACTTTTTCTTTCTTGTCAGAAGCAAAATGGTGGACTGGGTAAGAGCTCAGTTTTTGGTGTCTACTTTCCAACTGTTACTTATGGTCTATATGACACTTGAGTAATTTATTTCTTGAAGACTATTTCTTATTCATAAAATCAAATAATATTATATATATAGGTCTTTAACATAGCTTCTGGTATATTATAACCACCCAATAATTACTCTTTTATTGATATTAGTGGCAATATTATTTTTTATTTCTTTAGTTTTTTCTTATGTTGATGTTTTTTAAATTGTGCATTGCTTATAGGTCTTAGTACTTTGCATTTTGGGGGCAACTAAAGTTTAGAAACTTCCAGATCATGAAAGCATTCTGAGTATATTTGTGTCCGTAATGGTAGCTCAGTGTAGAAATCCAAAACCTAAATGCTATCTGGATAGGGAGGAGATTTAAAGTCATAGTCTGCTGCTTTTGGGAGGTAATTCCCCCTGGGCCTCTCATGTTTCTGTATGTCATACAAGCAAGGCACTAACTCTTCTTTTTAGGGACTCTCTTTCCGAGGATGTTGGTACAGCTAACAGTATTAGAAGATAGGGATACTGTCTTTCTCCTGAGTAAATGACAGGCATGCCTACTACTCACTAAAAAATATTCAAATTTCCTAAGTTCAGAGTTCCTCTCCTGCAACCCAGTCATTGAGCATTTGGGTATCAATTTGGGCTTGTCCATGTAGCTCCCTTGGGATTTTGGGGCAGCAGAACTAATGCAAATATGAAGATGCTCATGCTACTTTCTGTGCAATGAGTAATAAAGCCCTTCATCTCTGACTCTGGAATCTCATGTCTTCTGCCATGAAAACTGGGCAGGCTAACTTGTTAGCTTATAAATAAGGTAAAATCTCAGGCCCTTCTTAGTGCTTGACAGCTACTTTCTTGGTTAACAATCTTGTAGCTGCCTTGAAACCATTTGAAAATAAGGTAATGTAAAACAAATGTAGATGGAAGCTGTGAGCCATGTGGTCCAGTCTCAGAATATGTCCATACCCATTTACTTCCTATCTTTCAATTACTACTGATTGTGCATTATTAAAGCCCCAATTTGACAAGGGCAAATTCATCCCTGAAGTGCAAGGGAGGAGAAAAAGCTTAAGAAGTGAAACAGTAATCGTTTTTAGCACAAATGAGGCAGGAAAAAATGGTGGCATTAATATGTTAATCCTCTCTTATTATAAGCAAGAGTCCAATCTTTTACAATTCACAAATATTTTCAATAGATGCTTCTTGTTCTTCTTTGCTCTGGTCTATAAGATTATAACAAAAATGTGTATCAGAAGTAGTTTATTTGGTTGCATTTGGTCAAACTCATATAGATATTGGCATTAATGAATAAATAGCTTATTTAGCTTTAAGTTTGTGAGTATAGAGGAGCATGAAAGTTTGTATATCTCCTAAAATTCATATGTTGAAACCTGAATTCAAAATGTGATGGTATTTGGAAAAGGGGCCTTTGGGAGATAAATAGGGTTAGATGAGGTCATGAGGATGGGGCTTTTGTCCAACAGGATTAGTGCCCTTATAAAAAGAAACATGGGAGATTTTGCTCTTTCTTCACTATGTAAGATGTAGGAGCAGAAGGAACTTTCTTTCCACCCTCTGAAGATTCAATAATTTGAATCTATGAAACACACTGACAATAGATTAATAGGAGAGAGGCATATAAATTAATTAACATTCAAGTACACAGAAGCCACACAAAATATGAAACTCAAAGAAAGGCCAGATGGTTGAAGTTTAAATATCTTTTTTTTATAGGGGAGAAAGAAATAGAGGATGTAGGTAATTTGGGAGGAAGAGTAAATATTTTTAGAGGAAGTGAATGGACCCAAAGAACAGAAAATAGCCTGGGACAAAGTTGCTCTGGGCTCTGGAGGAGGTGGAAACAAGTTATGGGAAGGTGAGGGGCAGTACTGCACTGTGAACAAAGGTTGTCTTATTATGCAAATGAAGTCTCCCAGGTAATAAACATTGTTTTGAAACAGCTTCCAAATAGGCAATAGTCTGCCTGGGTGTGGTGATGACTTTGAATCTCCCCTGGTTGTTTGATGAGATTCCTATAGAGCGTGTTCAAGACAATTGCATTCCATTTGGAAGAACTCAGTCAGGTAAGGGAACTTCAGAGAGAGATGCACCTGCGTTATGGAAAGGAAAAAGGTGGGAGGGGAGCAGGAGAAGATCAGAGAGAGACCTTAGTTCTGGGACCTGTCAATCTCCATGTTCAAAGTACTTATGCTGAAGTGCCATATTTTGGGGTATTATTTTCTGAGCCCCAACAGAGGACAAGGGGCTGCCTGAAAGCCAGGAAGTGAGCCCTCACTAGAAATCAAATTAGCCAGTACCTTGATCTTGGACCTCCCAGCCTCCAGAGCTGTAAGAAATAAATTGCTATTATCTAAACCACCTAGTCTAGTAATTTGTTAGGGAAGCATCAAGGAACTAATACAGATTTTGGTACCAAGAGTGGGGTGCTACTGTAACAAATACCTAAACATGTGGACATTAAAGGCCATTCTGGTGAGATCTCAGAAATGAGAAACAGGTTATTAGAAATTGGAGAAAACTTGTTATAAAGTGGCAAAGAGCTTGATTGAATTGTGTTTGTCTTCTAGTGTTTTGTGGAAGGTAAGACTTGTAAGCACTGAAACTGGTATTTAGCTGAGGAGATTTCTAAGCAAAGTATTGAAGAAGCATTTGGTTTTTTTCTGACTGCTTATAGTAAAATGAAGAGGAGAGAGGTGAATTTAAGAAGGAATTGCTAAGCAGAAAGGAACCAAAACTTAAAGATTTGGAAAATTCTCAGCCTATCCATATATTGCAAAAAATGAGAAAGATTATTCTTAAGAGAACCCTAGGGGTGTGGCTGAATGTTGTAGATAAAGAGATTAGTATAGGTGTGAACCGCAGATTTAATCAGCTATGTCAGCAGAAGCCAGGACTAGAGATGGGATTATATCAACAGAAATGCTGCTAGTTGGGACAAAGGGGACCAAAAAAAAAAAAAACCAGAACAGAATGAAAGAAGGATTCTGGACTTCTTAGATTCTCAGGACAGGACAATGGGATTATTTGTCTGTGAACATGCTTTATCTTTGAAGAAAAGGGAATAATAACCCCAAAGGCAATTCAGAGATCATCAGGGTTTCCACTCCCACTGCTGGCCCAGGGAGCAGGGCTGGTTCTTCCTCTGTCTTAAAGGGGCCACTGTCTGCAGGCCAGGATGCCCCTGCCCAGTGGTTTAGGGGTGAGGCGACCCTTGCAGAGAGTTGCATGGGTAAGCCTTTCCAGCAAGCCAGGGGATGGGGTCCCTTATAGAGAACAACTCATTCCAGCTTCAGTTCTAAAATCTAAAGTTCAAAGTCTCATTTAAATATCATCTAAATTAGCTATGGATGAGACTGCAAGTCTGATTCATCCTGAGACAAAATTCCTCTCCAGCTGTGAACCTGTGAGACCAGACAGGTTATGTGCTTCCAAAATACAATGGTGGGACAGGTATCACAGATATTCCTATTCCAAAAAGGAGAAATCAGAAGGAAGAATGGGGTGATATGTTCTAAGCAAGTCCAAGATCTAGCAAGGCAAATTCCATTAGATCTTAAGGCTCAAGAATAATCCTTCTTGGTTCAGTGCTCTGCCTTAGGAACCCAGTAAGGTGGCAGCACCAGCCCCATGGCTCTGGGGACCTTCCTGTCCTGAGGCTCTTTGCGAAAGCCCCACTCCCTTTGCAGTTGAGAAGGGCATACATTTTGGAGGGTTGGGGGAGGAGTATTAGGGACTGTATGTGTCCCTTTAAAATTTGTATGTTGAAGCCTTAACCCCCAGTGTGATGGTGTTAGGAGATGGGACCTGTAGGAGGTAATTGGGGTTATGTGACGTTATGAAAGTAGGGCCCTAGTCTAGTGGGATTAGTGCCCTTATCAGAAGAGACACCAGTGAGTTTTCTCTCTCCCCACCATGTGAGGATGTGTTACTGACCCAGACTGGGGTCCGCTCGCCCAATGCAGCAATCCTAGACACTAAAGCCAAGAGTTACAGAGGGAGAAAGAGGCATTTTTCTTGTATGGCATCATGCAAGGAGAATAGGCAGCTAATACTTAAGACCTGATGACTTACAGGTAAGGATTTTTAAAGGCAGGGGTATATTTCAGGAAAGCAGAAGTTACAGACAAAATTATAAATCAGTACATGGAGGTTATACATTGGCCTGGCCTGAAAAGCCAAGATACACTGAAGTAGGGGCTTGCAAGTCAGAGGTGGATTCAGAGATTCATTGTTTAGCTGAAAGGGATGTTGAGCTGCGTGTGACTCTTTCCTGGCGCCTCAGTGGGAAACTTAGAACAAAAAATGGCCATCAGAGTTCAATTCCTCAGTTCCCCTTTATCTGCATTTTCCATCCAGTGAGGGTTTCTGACAAATAACTCAAGAACGTGTGTTAAGATGCCATCTTTTAGTTTCCATGGGAACTAGAGCACCTCATGAGTCTGGCTTGCCTGGAGAATCATTATTATTACTGTCTTTCTGCTCATCAGGTCGCCCGTTCACTTTTTCATGATAGCCAGGTGCACAGAACTTTCCCTGAAGGGACTCAAGAGTCTCCCTTATTTCCATGCTTGGGAGGGGCCCCGGCAGGCCCCAAAGAGGGGTCCCTGCTTCGTCTCAGACACAGTGAGAAGCCCCTGCCTGCAAGCCAAGAAGCCGGCCCTCTGCAGAAACTGAACGGGCCAGCACTTTGATCTTGGGCTTCGCAGCCTCCAGAACTGTGAGAAATAAATTTCTGTTGTTTAAGCCACCCAGTCTGTGGCATTTTGTTATAACAGCCCTAAGAAAGAAATACAGAGCAGCAAGCAGGCATTGAAGAGAGACACTGAACAGTCAGAAAATTTGTGAAGCTCTTTGGAATTGGTCCCCTTGGAAACCTTCTTGTGGTTGTCACAGCCTTTCCTCATACCACCTTCAGGTGTGTGAGGCACAGATGATGTTAATCTGCATGAGACACATCTGACCAGGTTTGACCCAGCAGGCCCTCCCCAGCAACCTCACTAAGCCATTCCCACACCCACACACACTTACTTAAACCATCTGCCTCAAATAGTGGTTCTATCAAGCCACCCTCCCTGCCCACGGACTTTGGTGGTTTGTTTTCATGGTTCCTCAGCAATCACTTATTCTGATTTCTTACGCATGCCTTCTCAGCATGTCTCTTGATACCTCTTGTCTGTATGAGCCAATGATTAACTTGAAATTCTCTTACTCTAATTCTATGGCAACCTGTCCTAGCTTTGATTATTGTTGAAGCCTATTGAAGTCCCAATGGATCTCAAATCATCTCTTGCAAATCCATTAAAAAAGGAAGGTGTCTTAATCAGCTTGGGCTGTTCTAACAAAATACCATAGCCTGGGTGGCTTAAGTAACAGACATCTATTTCTCACAGTTTCAGAAGCTGGGAAGTGTGAGGTTCAGGCACCCTAGTTCCGGTGAGGGCCTCCTCCTGGCTGGCGTCTCGCTATGGCCTCACGTGGTGGAGAGAAGCAGCTTTGACGTCTCTTCCTCTTCTTATAAGAAGGGGAACTCCATTGTGGGGGCTCCACCCTCATGACCTTATCTAAACCCAGTCACCTCCCAAAGGCCTTACCCCCTAATACCGTCACATTGCAGGTTGGGGCTTCAACATATGAATTTTGGGAGGGAGACAGTCCGTGACAAAAGACTTGGGGAGGTTGAGGATTTTGAGCCATACAGCAGTTTTTCCTTTCACGACATCTATCCAGAAAACTGCTCCCCCATGAGCTTTAACTAATTAAACCCTTTACAGCCCATTTGATGGCAGCATTCATGAAAGAATTCTTTCGAGCCTTCGATAAGAAACAGTGGGTACACCAGTATGCATGAGACGCAGCATCTGAAAACAGAGATCTGTTTTGATATTCCTTTTACTTGTTTTAATGATAATGGCCATTTACCTCCTGAAAAGAGGAGGCTATGCATATTAATGAAGGAAGAATCTAAGAGTGTGAGATTCTGGTTTTGTATAATCAAAGGATAATATTCATTAACTGGTTCCAAAAATAACAGCCAACTTAATGGGCCTGTAGGGAGAAATGTTGCTTGACTTTAAAGAGATTCGTAAATACTTGAAAGATTGAAGAAGAATGAGGTTTATTATCCTAGTAACTAGCAAATTAACCTTTTCAGAATTTATTTTTTGGCAGGAGATAACTTTTTTCTTTCCTTTTTAGAAAATGATAACTTAATTGCTGGTAATTTCTCCTGGGTCAAGGCCTTAAAAGGACAGAATAGTTTTCTTCCTTTTGGGAGAATAATAAAGCCCTTACAATGTTTCTATTTCATTTCACGGCTGCCCACCTAAGAATGTAGTTCATCTCGCTCTGGTAAACATTTCCTGAATGACTTCATTGTTTGAATGTTTTCCCCTCCGTTAACAGGAAAGGGAGATGTCTTATCGAGAACGGCTCTTTGCCAATGGATGGTATTTTTATCTAGTTTTGTTTTAGAGGAGAAAAATAATGCTGCTTATAAAGGATCTTAGAACCCGAGAGGAATTTAGAAATCATAATTCGGCTTCATTATTTCAAGCTGAGGTAACTGAGAGGGAGAGGAGAAACCTGCTAATTAGTGAGGAGTCGGAACTAGAACCAAGGCTCTTTGGCCTCCAGCTCAGTGCAGATTCCGACCTACACTCCCTGCCTCCTTTCCCATCGGGTGGGTCTTTGTCAGCCTGTTTCATCCACAGTAAAGGACAAGGAAACAAAGAGCAAATCTCATGGCAACGTTCATACACCAGTCCTCCTTTGAGCCTTCTCTGTGATGCAAAGATGTATGAGACGTGTCACCAGGCAACAGGGACACTTGACCTCTGGAAAAGTTCCACAAACACCTGGTGAGCATTTCTTTGTGCCAGACACTGTATAGGTCTCAGGGTCAGATGGGCATTACATAGCAGTCGGTGATTATCATGCGAAGAGAACATTCTTGCTTAGACTCTTCTGGAAAAAAAAAAGAAATAAAAGAAAATTCTGACAGTGACTCTCATCTGTGAAGGTCTCTGTTAGTCCAGTGGGACATGATAGGGACTTATTATGCCTCAGAATGCAGAGGTACGTGCATGTGAAAGGAAAGAAACATTAGTGAGTCTGAGCAAACTCGCAGGGTTGACCTTCCACTTTGAGTGAGCCTGAGTGAAGATTCTCTGGGTGTCACCTTGTCACCTGCCACTCGTTTTTCTCTGCATTAGAGCCCGGCAGCACGCTGTCCCTTGACTTTGCTGCTTGCCGACACCTGCGTGGTGCGAGAGGCTTCCTCGCTGTGCGTTTACAGCTGAAGTGTGACCGGGAGTCAGTCATTCCTAATGACCAGGGCTGTCTGTTTTTTAAGTGTTATCACCAGTTGCAGAATTTGTGGAATGAAAAGTTGTTTTCATCGAAGGAGAAGGACACAGGCCTTTTAAAATCTGGTGTAGGGAGGGAAAAGTACCTTTTTCTTCACCCATCCTAGGTTCATGGCTGACACCCTTACAACAAAAGAAAAACATACAAGTTTATTTCATAGAAGTTTTGTATGACATGGGAGCCTTCATAAGGAAATGAAGACCCAAAGAAATGGTTAAACTGGTATATTTTTATGCTGGGTTTGATGAAGAGTGGATGGTTGTGGAGAAATATGATAGGACAAAGAGCGTGATCTAATGGTAATAAACTGGGAGTACTTAGCAAGGCCTCTTGTTCAGGTTCTTTGTGACCCTTTGTCTTCAGAGATAAGGAAGTTTCTTTCCTCCCAGTGTAGGGAGAGCACCTCTCACATAAGGGTCTTTAAAAAAAATTTTAATTGACAAGTAAAAACTGTATATATTTATGGTATACAACATGATGTTTTGTTATATGTATACATTGTGGAATGGCTAAATCAAGCTATTTAACACATGCATTTACCTCATATACTTATCATTTTTGTGGTGAGAACATTTGAGATCTACTCTCTCAGCAATTTTAAGTATATAAGGTATTGTTACTAACCGTAGTCACCATGATGTACAACAGATATCTTGAACTTATTCCTTTTGTCTAACTGAAATTTTGTGTCCTAAGACCAACATCTCCCTTCCCCACCCACCCCCAGCCTATGGTACCCACTGGTCTACTATCTGTTTCCATGAGTTCAACTTTTATACTCTACGTATAAATCAGATCATGTTCAAGTCTCTGTTCCTGGCTTATTTCATTTAACATAATGTCCTCTAGGCTCATTCATGTTGTCACAAATGACAGAATTTCCTTCTTTTTAAAGACTGAATAGTATTCTACTGTGTGTATATATATATATCACGTTTTCTTTATTTATTCACATGAGGGTCTTATGACCTAGTTCAGGAGGAAGGTCAGAAAATCCTTCCTAGGCTTTATGACCTGCTGCAGGGGAGAAGGGCCTCAGGAAGGTGAGAGTGACCTTCCTACCTCTGTCATTTTCTCAAATGCCAAGGTGCCCTATTTTGGGGTAGTACATCTTGAACCCCATCACTGGGGTGGCTGGGATCTCATCTCTGTATTGACGTCCTATCCCAAGCACTTACAGGTTGAGGTAAGGAGACCCTGTGTGCATCTTTCCACCCAAGTATTGGTAACCTCTTCAGTCAACACAGCTGAGGTCCCAGATGAGCTCTTTCTAATAGGAATTTTGAAAAATTTATGGGCCATAAAGGAAGGCTGGTTGCCTTATTCACCATAGTCCAGCTGGTTTCATATTTAAATCTCTTAATTCAAAAGGTAATGTTGAGGTATTGAGATAATTTTTATAGGGCTAAGTACCAAGTTAAAGTGACATTTAAACCCTGTGTCCAGGAACACAGAGACAAAGAGTTTGCAATTCGATATAAATTTTATCAGTCTTTGGAAGGTGAAGGATTTGCCCATGACATGTGGAATGAATTTCTGTGAGATGGCAGGTAGTAAGAAAAAGTGTAAACTCTAGGGTTTATTTTCCCCTCAACTATGAGGGGATTGGACTGTTGGGTGATGCTGAAATCAGTGGCCAGGAGGAAGGGCATTGCTTTTGAAGCAGTAGGAAATGCTGCCTGGTTTTAATGTAAATATAATTGTTCATGAAAGGAGAGTGTGAGCACACCCATGTAGCAGTCGTCAGTATTAACTGGCCAACTGCGTGAAGAGCTTTGTGGGCCCAACTTTGAGAACCACTGATTTGTGGAAAGCCTGGCATGACCAGATGATCGCCCTACTTTAAAGAAGGCAATAAAGAGTTGGCAGCAAGGATATGTAATTTAAACACGCATAACATTTATGCGTTAGGTGGCAGATTAAATATGTTCAGGATGAGCTACCTACTTTGCAGGACCAGAGCAAATGAAAATGTAGAGTCCTTATGCAAAAATCACGAAGAATTTCAAGATGGTAAAGGCAGGGCATTAAACCCAGCACAGGGCCCTCAAAGCATGCAGCCCTGCGTGATTACGTAGATCACACGCCCGTGAGCCCAGCCCTGAGAAAGTTTCTTAAATTGGGAAAATTCTGGGTGTAGTTCTGGTGTGAAGGAGGAAACCATAAATGCAAAGTTTATAAGAGAGAAAAAAGGAAAGAGGAAGCACATGAGACACAAAGTTGTCTTGTAGGTGAAGTGCAGACAAGCCGTGGTCCATGCTAGAGAGGAGAGGAAGACACTATGGGCCGGAGACAATGAAACAGAGCTCCAGTGTCACAAACCAGGTCTCTCCCAGGGGTGGGCTGGGAGGGCTAATGGGTAGTATCCTAGCGAACAGAATAACATCTGCACAAGGCTCAGAATTGCTTCATTCAATAACTGTGGGATTCCCTTTCACACCATTTGTTGAAACCCACTGGTAAGTGCATTTACTGTGGGATTAGAAAATGGTGAATGAGTTATTACCATTTGTTTTGTTCACCTTGGGAAAAATTTAGTCTACAGGGTGGAGGGGTTGCAGAGAATTGTCTGGTGGGATGGTGATTTCCATGTCTTTTTTAAAAGATGGAAACTTGAACCCCAGTGAAAATATAGAGGCTGTGAGCATGATTCCAGCTTTATGGCAGACAGGGATCAAATGTAGCACTCATTCATTCACTCATTCATGTAGGCAATATCATTAATAAGGCGAGAGGTCAATTTCAAATATAAACAGGATGAGGCAGGGAAGATGTAGTGTGAGGACAATAAGAACCAATGGTGACTAAGGCAGGCCAGAGAGCGTGGGGCCTGTTGAAAGATGCTCAGAATCAAATAATTCTAAACCGCAGTGCAGGACTGAGCAGCATCTGTCTGCGGGTTAGGTTTAATTGTCTGGCCATCAATTTGCAACCCCTGATAGATGAGTCACTGAGAAAAAGCAGACACATCGGTGGCCCTGGAAAACGTTGAAGTGAAACCTTGTTACCAAGACTGGAGGGCTTAAGAGGAAATCAAGATCATCCAATCAATGCAACCCTTCCAACCGGGGGGCAGGCACTGGTAGGCACAAACACCTCCCTGCAACTGCTCAAAAGCTGTGTCGACCTAGATAATAGGGGGCTTATGTACTCTTTCTCCAATATAGATCCTATAGGCTACTTTGATGACTACCATGGTTTAATTAGGAAATAGGAAGTTATTTTATTGTTCTTCCCAAACTCACTTCATTAGCATCCCATTTCCTCTTTCAGCAGAGCTACCCACTCCTGCAAATGATGTTTCTTTCTGTGTTGAATAGAAGGAATAGCATTTCTGTTGTTACACAAATATGCATTGTTTCCCCAATTTGAAAATATTGGAAATCTCCACTTCTAAAACCTGTAGAGCCAGAGAGCTTTATTAAAATAACACGTATTCCACTAGAGTAAATGAGGGTTGTGTCTGTGAACACCAAAGTGAAAAAGATTCTTCCTTTGACTTCTCTTCCCCTTGCCAAAGAACCCTAGATCTTTTCACCACTTGCAGTCTGGTTTTCATACTCCGGTTACTCCTCTCTGCTCTCTGGTCTGCCCTGAGTTTCTTAAGGGGGACAGACTGAGATGTTCTACCACTCCCGGGGTGCCACGTGACAAGCATTGCAGAGTTTATGTATTTCGGACCTGTGGAGGAAAAATTAGAGGTTACATATTTCCCAGTTGTGCCAAGGAGAATCCACACACATACCTGGGCACTCGGGGTCGTAGTTAAAGGAGAAATGAATTGCTCTCCAATTTTGATAAGAACAAAAGGTTAAAAAAGAATCTCTTTCTTGATAAGAATGCTTTAGCTCCATGTCAGGATAGGGACTTGACTGTCATTAAAAATTACTGGTTTGAATTGCAAGGAGGAAGAGGGGTGAACTTTAGCCTTCCTCTCTCCTTTTACTCCTCAGAATTTGGCCATCATATGAAATGATGACCAAATGATGAAATGGGCCTCCAATCCACTTTTAACTAAAGAGTTATGAAAAGGCCCCCAAACAAGGATATGCAGGACTGTTTACAGTTGGCCTTTGTTATTATTACTAATTTATTTTTAGTTGGCTAAATAAAAATCGTATATGTTTATGGTGCACAAGATGTTTTGAAGTATGTATACATTTTGGAATGGCTAAATCAAGTTTATTTTTTTTTCCTTTTATTTCATCATATAATGGGGGGTACAAATATTGTTAGGGT
>VBSM01003204.1:63769103-63790160 GCA_008086735.1 Cheirogaleus medius | reverse complement strand
GATGCCCAGTAATGGGATTGCTGGATCAAATGGTAGATCTACTTGTATCGATTTGAGATATCTCCATATTACTTTCCACAGAGGTTGAACTAGTTTGCAGTCCCACCAGCAGTGTAGGAGTGTTCCTATCTCTCTGCTTGCCAACATTTATTGTTTGGGGACTTTTTGATAAAGGCCATTCTCACTAGAGATAAGTGATATCTCATTGCAGTTTTGGTTTGCATTTCCCTGATGATTAGAGATGTTGAGCTTTTTTCATATGTTTGTTGGCCATTATTCTGTCTTCTTTTGAAAAATTTCTGTTCATGTCCTTTGTCCACTTTTTGTTAGGGTTTTTTGATTTTTCCTTGCTGATTTTCCTGCGTTCTAAATAGATTCTAGTTATCCTATTCAAAATAACCTTATTTTTTTTTTCAAATGTAGGTGACCCAGCTGTTACCTTTGCTTGTTCATTGGGTGAACGGGTCTTTAAATAGGTTATTTCCCTTGCCTTGTGCTGTGCTGCCTCTACCTCTCATTCTGAAACAGACACTGGTTCACATGGCTTGGAGCTGACTTTTGGAGCAGAACAGAATATATAAAATCAGGGCTGCCATGGGAAAGGTGGGACATCTGGCGGCCATGCCATGCTGTTTTTCCAGCAGAGAAGCAAAGAGGACAGTTCCATGGCATGTACAAAATGTGAAATTGTGCTCACCACGTATGTCTTTACGTCTGTTGTGTTGGTTTTATTGTGAATCTTACCTGCGCTCCCTCAACAATGTGGGCATACCAGTTTCCTTCAGTGCAAAGCCTGAGCCTAGAAACTTTATTTTACAGGGAGAAATTGCTCAGAAATTGACTGCAAAGTTTGGGAAAATGACGGGGACTTTTACTGAGTTTAAAACAGACTGTATTGGTCTCCCTACCCTTTTGGGAATGAAAAGGCATTGATTCTACTCTTATTTAATGTTTTCTTGAGTGTGAAAAATGTGGTTTGGCCGGGCGCGGTGGCTTATGCCTATAATCTTAGCACTCTAGGAGGCCGAGACAGGAGAATTGCTTGAGCTCAGGAGTTCGAGACTAGCCTGAGCAAGAGTGAGAGTAAGGACTGGCCCCCCATCTCTAAAAAAAAAAAAAGATGTAGTTTGTAGAGCATGATTTTAGGAAGTTAAGTTCTTGGTACTGAAGTCAGTAACTCCGGATGGTCATGATTAAAATCCATCCTCGGCCATCCAAACAGGAGTGTGCTGTCGCAGGTAACTCTGGTCACCAGCATGGCTTTAGGTAACCTACCTACAGTTTACCTGCTGTGTACGGACTAAAGGTCATAACCTGAGGGGAGAGGAAAAAGGCAATATCCAGCTACCCTTGGTGCTTTCTCCACCCTGGATAAACAAACAGCCTCCTCTCCTTTCAACAAACATACACCCATCAAGCAGGGCTGACTCATGCTACGGCTTTTGAGCATGAAATATAAATGATGCCTGTACTCTAAGATGATACCTTGAACAAAGAGTGTTCTTTGCTCTTCCAGGAACCTTGACTTGCAGTAAAAAAAAAAAAAAAGAAACTAGCTCAACTCCATTTTGCATGAATAAAATTTCTATATCAAAGTCAAATGAATTGGCAATACTAGCAGTTTGTTTAAAGCAGACAGTCAAATAGCCTCACCCTGAACAGGCTCAGGGAAATTAAGTGGCCTGGTCTTTGGGGTATTTAGACTGCACCCGCCAGAGATTATTTATTTGCTCGTCAGCCCAGCTCAGCTTGCAAAAAACGCACCTGTGAAAACCAACGCCAGGTTTTGGTAAACTGGTCCTAAAAGTTATTGAACTAAATAGATTCCTGGGGCACCAGAAGGTTCCATGATTCCAAAAAGCTTGATTTTTAAAAATATATTAAAGGGTCTATATGAAATAGAATAAAAAATGAAGATGTCTTTGAATTCTAATGTCTAAAACAAAAGAACGATTCTTCCTTTTTAGCTGTGTTGGCACTTGGCTTTTCTGAATGCATGGAGCCTGTGAACCCCCGTTGTGTAGCAGGCACTTTTAGGCAGTGGAGAAAGCATGTTCTCTCTTCTGAAGAATTTTCTGTGATAGTAATAGTTCAGAGCAACACAGTAAGCACTCACAATATATATTTTTGGAACAGAGAAAGCTGCTAATTCTATCTGGGAACATCAGAAGGACTTCCTGGGGCTGAGGTGACCCGTGGCTCAGATTCATGCTTGACAGTAGGAGGCTGTCACTCGACAAAGAAGGGTGGTTGGCACCTTTTATGCTATATGTGCTAAACAGCCTTGTAACTTGGATTTTTATGCATGATTCATTCTCCTGTTTTCTCACTCCTCTCTGTGCAGTCTTATTCCTGCTTCTGTATCCTCTGATTAAAAGCTTTAAACTTTCCATCTCGTCTCACCCTTTTATTCATTCAGCTCTCAGACACTTACTAAGCATCTGCTCTCATGGTTTCCTTGTTCTTGGGGAAAGCATTATGCTAAACATAAAATTTCTACAGATTTCCTTAGTCATTCTCAGTTATGGTCAAGAAATCCCCAAATCTTGCTTGTTAGTTTCACATTGCTCATTCATTCAAAATTCAGTGCTGAAAAATAGAAAGCATTTTATCAGCTAAGGTTCTGGGGTTATAAGCAACAGACACTGACTATCGGAAGCAAGAAGAGGAGATCACTGAAGGGATGTGGGGGTGTGGTAGATGGAGCAGATGGAGCAGTAGCCTTCCAGAGATGCCCACTTCTGAATCTCTGAAACCTGTGTATATGTTACCTTACATGGCAAAAGGGACTTTGCAGATGGGATTAGGATCCTGAAATGGGGACAGTGTCCTGGATTATCTAGGTGGAGTCAATGTCATCACAGGGGTCTTTATAAGAAGCATGCAGGAGGGTCAGAGTCAGAGAAGAAGATATGGTGACTGACATCTATGAGACAGGGATTTGAAGATACTGCTGGCTTTGAAGATGGAAGAGGGGGCCACAAGCTAAGGATTGCAGGTGGCCTCTAGAAGCTGGAAAAGACAAGGAATGAATTCTCCCCTAGGGCCTCCAGAAGGAACAGAGCCCTGCCAACCCCTTGGTTTTAGCACTTCTGGCCTTCAGGACTGGGAGAGAGTAAATTGTGACTGTATGTGTATGTGTATGTATATGTATGTGTTTGTGTGTGTGTGTTTTAATTGAGATGAAATTCATGTAACAACTATTTTAAAGCAAACAATTCAGTGGCATTTAGTACATTCACAATATGCAACCACCACTCTATCTCGTTCCAAAACATTTTCATCACACCCAAAAGAAACTTCATACATATTAAGCAGTTGCTCCCCATCCCCCCCCCCCCAGGTATCTACTAATCTATGTTCTGTCTCCATGGGTATATCTATTCTGGATATTTATTATAAATGGAGCCATACAATATGTGACCTTCTGTGGCTTGCTCCTTTCACTTAACGTAATATTTTAAAGTCCATCCATGCTGTAGCACCTATTAGTACTTTATTCCTTTTTATGGCTGAATAATATTCCATTGTGTGTAAATACCACAATATCTTTAGCCATTCACCCATCGGTAGACATGTGAACTGTTTCTACCTTTTGGCTATTGTGAATAGTGCTGCTATGAACACGTGTGTATGCATACTAATTTTAGCATCTTTTTCTAGTTCTTCGATGTATATACCTAGGAGTGGAATTGCTAGGTCATGTGATAATTCAGCTTGTTGAGGAAACACCAAGCTGTTTTATGTAACAGCTGAACCATTTTACATTCCCACCAGCAACATACAAAGGTTCCAATTTCTTCATATCCTCACTAACACTTGTTATTTTATGTTATTTTTTTAAGTGTAGCTATCCTAGTGGGTGTGAAGTGATACCTCACTGTGAGTTTTATTTGCATTTCTCTAATGACTAATGATGACAAGCATTTTTTCATGTGCTTGTTTGCCCATTTATATATCCTTTTCGAAGACATCTCTAAGACTATTTTTTATTGGGTTGTTTGTCTTTTTTGTTAAGTTGTGAGAGTTCTTTATATATTTTGGTTGCTAGACCCTGAATGGTATTTTTTAAGCCACTAAATTTGTGGCAGTTTGTTACAGCAGCAATAGGAAATTAGTACTGGGGAACCCATGGAACTGAAAGAAAACCAATTTGTGAAAAAGGATAACAGGAATTAATGATATGTCTGTTTCAATTGTTTCAATTATTGTATCCCTGATTTAAGAGGGGAGAGTGGCTATTATACCAGTCAATGTTCAATCTCTAGGTCAAAAGAAGGCAAGCCTTCTTGATTGTTAGTACCACTAAGACTGCATATAAAAGAAGTAGAGATGCTATTACAAAAAGAAGAGCAAATAGATTTTGGGAATGCAAAAACAATAAGAATACACCATAGGCATACAAAGAAGGTTATAATACATTAAATCTTATAATATAAAGTCTAAAACCCTCTCACAGTTCAAGAGAGAAATCTGGAATTATAAATGAGGAAGACGTACACCAGTAAAAAGATAAGGGGGGGGTTTAGTGGATAGACACCCCAGGCAATATCAATAGAGGCATACTATTTGAGAAAAGGGAGGCGATAATCCTGTTCTGTACTGGTCATACCACACTTCAGTTGAAGAATGCCACTTTGTGCTTCATACCATTAGAGGCATACAGACAAAACAGACCATGCGCAGAGATGAGAAGCCAGGAGGCTGGAATCATGCCATTGGAGTAATGGTCAGAGAAATGGTCAGAAGGGTGTTGGGGGAAGTCCAGTTATGAGGAGATAACCAGGACAACCATGTTAAATATGGGTAGAGTTTGTCATGCAGCTTTAATTCAGTGCCTTCTTCCTTGAGAAAAAACTCTAATGAGTCATCCTTCTCTTCCTGGTAGGGAGGGAGACACCCTTACAAAAGGAGATTTCCTTTATAGATGTAAATTTCCCTTACAAAAGGAAAACTTATACTCTGTTTTTAGAACTCCTGTGTCTGTGGTTTCCTAAAATAATCAGCTCAAAATAATCCTTATAACGAAAAGGCATCTTTGGGGATGGAATATTCTGGTTTCATACACACTCTTCCTTCTTTAGGATTTTGTGATCCCTCCCTGCCCCTTGCAGGCATTTGAGTTTGGGATTGATGGCTCTTCCTACTGCCACTTCAGCTGAAACGTTGGTTGGAGTGGTGGTGGGAGGATCACAGGACTGGAGACAAGGTGGGTTGGGGGTTGATCAAAGGATGCCAGGGTGTTTATCCTCTGGCACAAAGGAAGCCAAGCTTGTAGTATAGAGCAGTGGTCTCCAAACCATGACTGTGCAACCCATCAGTGAAATAATGTTTGCATATGTATTCCCCAAAGTAGGAACTATTACTTTAAAATTATAGCAGTATGCTACTATTTCCAGATGCAATATACTATCAAGGTCATCATTAATGACTATGTCCGTATTCCAAATAATCTTCATTATGATTTTGAATTTCTGGACCAAATTTGTTGGCAGATGTCGATTCTTAATGCTGTCTTTAGCAGTTTCTTGGCGTTGTTTAAGCCTCTTGTACATTTTGTGAGGGTTAGCTTGGTTGAAACAAGATAATGTATTCCCTAAATTCTGCGACATACGCATATCAGCATATTGCAGTAAGCGGAAGGGAATGAACAAACGAGTCTATCGCTGTCTACCCCTCTGAATTGCAGAATTTTATTTCCACCTTTTCCTCAGGGTTCCTTTCACACAACCTGAGGGGAGGTCATCTGACAAATGGACCAAGTGAGGATAACTGTGTTTTTTGAGATTTTAAATTTGTAGATACAATTAACATATACAAAATTCTAATACTTCCTTCCTGTGGGTCAATGGAGCCTCTTATTTGTTTGTCCCCTAAAAATTAGGTGACACATTTTGGATCCACGAGTGGAGGGGTAGAACCTTGCTACTCAAGAGTGGGCCTCAGGCCAGCAGCACTGGCATCACCTGGGAGCTTGTTAGCAACGCTGATGCTCAAGCCCTCACCCCACACCTGTGAGTCAGAATCTGCCGGTTTAGCAAGGACCCCAGGTGATTGGTGTTAGGGTGTGAGCTAGTGCACTCAGGTTTTGAGAAAGATTTCTCCAGGCAAAGGTTAGGATAGAAAGAAGTTTATTTACTTTTTCCTGGGTGGAAAAGGGCCAACACAGAAGTGAAGGAGATAGAGAATGTTACCAGAGAGAACCAGGTATTCCGGCTTTTTGTTTAAGGGATGTAAAGGTTTATAATTAACAGGGCACTGCAAACTTGCATTCGCATCTTCTCTCTTCTTAGCAGCAGGCTGATAACAGAAGTGGCAGCAGGATGTCAAAGTCTAACAGCTGGCTCCCCTGCCTTTCTTGGAGACAGGCTTTATCGCTGGAGATGTGACCCTGCCCCCTGGGATATGGCAGAGGCTTGAAACTTGCACCCTGCTCTTCACTCAGGAACTCTTCAGACTGTAAAAAAGGACATTCTCAAAGACAATTTGGAAGAGAAAGATATAGATCTCTTTTCCACCTGCCCAGCTCTTTTCAGAAGTTGTGCAAAACAGAACTCCTGTGGGGTACCTGTTAGGGAGAGAACTCATAGGCTTGATCTTTAACTGTTATTGGGGAAATTGTGGGTTTAGATATTTTCCTGTTATTTTTCACAAGACTGCCCTTAAAGACTGCACAGAAACACTACTTTAGGGCTGATCAAGGATGGGGGGTGAGTTGGAGGTGTCAATGGAAAAAAAGTCAAATTCTGTAAAACAATTTTAAAGATATTTATTCTGAGCCAAATTTGAGGACCATGACCCGGAGCCACTCCCAAGAGGCCTTGAGCAAGTGGACTCGATATGGTTAGGTTACAGTTTGGTTTTATACATTTCAGGGAGATGGGGTTACAGGTAAAGTCATAAATCAATATGTGGGAGGCATACATTGGTTTGGCCCAAAAAGGTGGGACATCTCGAAGTGGGGGGGGGGCTTACAGGTTATAGGTGGGTTTAAAGATTCTTTGGCTTGTAATTGGTTAAAGACATGAAGCTTTGTCTAAAGGCTTGGAATGTTTTAACATAAGGAGCTGTTATCAGAGATAAGCCACTGGACATAGATTTGTTGTGCAAATTGAGGACCTGCAGGTTTGTCTTGCATACCCTTAGGCCTGTTAATGCCTTACAAAGGATGTTTCCAAGAAGGCATGTCTGACCTCCCTCCTCCTGGCAGACAATTTAATTTTAGGATATTCCTTTGGCCACAAGGGCCAGTCAGCCAGTGGGGGGTGAGCCTTAAACTTTTATTTTAGTTTACAGAGGGCAGGAGGCATCAAGAGGAGATAATGGGGATCTCATCATAACCTCATAGACCCTAGACACAGTAGTTAGGCTGTTCAGCATCTCTTGCACCCACACTCAGAAGTAGATCAAACAGAACTAATTTGAAAAGATTAAAAAAAAAATCACAACCTCTCAATCAACGAGATGATAAAA
Source organism: Cheirogaleus medius (assembly GCA_008086735.1). Lineage (NCBI taxonomy): Eukaryota > Metazoa > Chordata > Mammalia > Primates > Cheirogaleidae > Cheirogaleus > Cheirogaleus medius. The sequence goes on along the minus strand of VBSM01003204.1, from coordinate 63,782,687 downwards.
CAAAAACAATGAAAATCCCAAACAAAAGTTTACTGGAATATCATGAGCTTACAGAGAAGTCATTTTTCTTGGAATCTGGAGTCAGATTCCCTGAATTGGGGTTTTATGTTGCTAGAGCTTTCCACATTTCCCAGCTGCCTGCTATTTATCTGCAGGTCTTAGCTGAAGCTCTAATGACCTAGGGTATAAATTTAATGCTTTCCTGTCTTCCTTGATTGTTTTCTTTGTTTTCCCTCCTCTCCCTCCCAACTCAGTCTTTAATGCCTTGCTGCATTTCCTGAGCAGATTTGCAAAACAAAGGCTATGTTGTCTCTTCATTTGTTTGGGGGGTTGGTTAGAGATGGGGTGAAGTTCTTGTGTGTTCTTGTTCTTATCCCAAGACTCCTGTGCTTTGCATCAGTGAATGCTGCTGGGAGGTCTCTGGGCACCCTTTTATATGCAGTTTGACCAGAAATTTCCAGAAATGCTTACACTGCAGTTATCAGTGGGGATACTGATTTAACCTGGCTAGGTAAAAGTATGAAAACCCAGCCCTGCCAGTCAAAGAGTGGGGTTTTCATCAATACAACCAGTGGTTTTGGGGTATCTCCTGGAGGCTGCCTGGTACCCTGAAAATACAAAGATGAGCAAGACCAGGCCCCTGACTTTATGGAGCCCAATGTCTTGTGGCAAATACAGATATATGGACAGATATAAGGCAACCACAGATACATTGTGCAACAACTGAAATATGTAGTAGGTGCCAAGCGATAAGAGTGGCGCAAATGATTAGATCTTGTGGCAGCTGGGATGAGGAAGCAAACAGTGCTTTGTCTGGTGCACTGGAAAGAAGGAAAAGAGGTCCAGATAGATATAACAGCTTTTGCAAAATAGATATGCAGATCGGCACTGAGTGATGGCAAACTGCAAGTTCAAAGTAAGACCTTGATGGACAAGACCTCAAGAGGAGGCAGGTGGACAATGGTTACAGAGATTGGACTTTATCCTGATGGACGGTGTCTCTCAACCCAGGTGTCCATGCCCAGGGTGGAAAGGTGTAGGGGAGAGGGAAAGGTTGGGAAAGTTGTTGAAGACAGTGATGCAGGTGGGAGGTTAGTAGATTAGAAACTGACCAAAGTTGAGGGAAAGCACAGCATTGAAGGCTCACAGAAATTGTAAACTATAATTGAGTATCGGCACAAATCTAAAGCATTCTGCAATTTCACTGGGGCTTTCTTATGTCAAGTAGGATCAATCCAGGGTTAGGAGCTTTGGTGTCTTGGGTGGACAAACACTGGGAGGTGAAAGTAAAGTGTTGCTGAAAGGGCATTAAAATGAAAGAACAAGCGACCAAGGCCATGTAGAAAAGAAAATGAGGCCAGGAAGGAAAATAATTTGAGGAATGATGAGGGCTTCAAGGACCCAAGGTATTTATGAGCTTCGGGGAGCTGGGTTGATCGGAAGTTGTGGTCAGAGAGTAAGATGTTACAATTTAAGATTTCAGAAGTGGAAGGTTCCAGGTGATGCCAGGGTCTGAGTTTTCAGATTTCTCATGTACCTTTTCCTCTGTGAATTAAACTTGGCCTGTCTCCCCTGTATTTATTTAAGGTGGCAGAGGAGAGCCACCAACAGATGAAGTTGGGTGATTGAATACTGTAACAAAGGTACACAAGAATGTGGGAAGCAAGCCTGTGTCTCCTGGGTGTTGAGGTACCACAAATCCTAAAGATTCTATAACTGAGCCAAACTGTGGGAACAAGAGCTTCCTGTCCCTTGAGATTCAATTTCAGTGACCAGCTTGTTTATCAAGCATTTATTTCCTAAAAGAAACGATCTGATTGGGTTGATTTTGTCAATACCCAAACGAAAGTCTTTTATACCAAATTTTCTTTTAAAACGGGCCTTCCTTATGTCCAGCCAGTATGTAGTTGTCTGGAACCAGGATCTGAATCCAGGGCAATTACTTGTGGCAGAAAACACTTCATGGCACTTCAGACGTGTCAGATACATTAATTCATATTGTCTTCATGACAACCACATGATGTGGGTACTGTTATCTTCATTTTACATACGTGGTCACTGAGGCACAGAGAGGTTAAATAACTTGCCCCCATGTACATAGCTAGGAAATTGGCAGTGCGGGGAAGTCTGGCTATGGAGTCTATGCTCTTAACCTCTCTGGCAGGCTGCCTCTGAAAAGAACTGTTTCCAAACATGTTTCTTAAAAGGTGACAGCAAGCTTCCTGGTTTCCTCCCATAGCTCATCTCAGCCTAGCACATAACTAAGGTTTCACGTGGTCCCTTTAAACATAGGTCCTTTCCCTCTCCCCTGTCCCCTGCCATAAACGCACCCTATACAAAGTCTATGAGAACTTCAGGTAGATCTAGTTATCCCCAGGGTGATCGTATAATTTACCATTCAAACTGGGGTAGTCTGAGTAAAAATGGGCACTATTAAGAGCTATGCCCACACAACAGGCACAAACTATGACTCTCACAGACAAACCAGGACATATGGTCACCCTAGTTATATGTCATATATTAAATGAGAATGGAAGGAAGCCACAAATTGACCCATATATCCAGCCTGCCTAAAATTGCCAGAGGAAGGCAAAAATTCCAAAAGGCCTGGTTCATAATAGGGGCTTAATAGATTTTGAATGAATAAATGACCGGATTGAAGAGTGCCCCCGAGAGGAATGTGGTGAAGGATAGAAATGAATCAGCTAGCAAGGGTATTGGTAGCTCAGCTGGAAACTGCAGAAAGGCAACTCTTAGCAATAATTTCTGTCCAAGCACTTCACAATTGAACAAATTAGTACTTACCATTGACTTAAGGAAATGAGTCAGCAGACCCAAAGGGGACATAAAATCCAGCCCGTTTTTGCATTTCTTAGTGAAATTGTCATTGAAATGTCTGTATCTGGGGGAGAACTTGGGGTCTAGTGTGCATTTCCTGCTGTGGAAAGCAACTGAAAGGCTGAAGGAGGAACAATAGGTCTTTGAAAAGCCCAAGACTAGGGACTCACAGACATCAAGATTTCCTTTGAATTTGCAAAGCTAACATCACTTTGCAAAACTGGAGAAACTTGATTCTTGGGAAATTGAAAGAATGTGCCCCCAAGGTCACCACTGAGTGATCATGAAACCAGAACCAGTATGAGCTTGGATAAGCAGCTGGTCTCTGGTTCCAAATCTTTGTCCTTGTCTGTTATTGGAGGAGGGCAAGACTTGAGTCAACCCCTGCCCCGCCACCCCTGCAAGAGCTTCTAGTCCCAGTAGTATTTGGGTCTGGGAGAATAGCTGAGCTACATGAGAGCAAGTGAGTAGTTTGTGTTGGCAGTGTGTTCTCATTTGAAGACAGTTGTCATCTCAACTGCTCCTTCGCATTCAGTTATGCCCAGCCTTAGAGTGAAGACCCCTAATTTGTTCACAGTGACTGAGGGCCAGCCACATGGTCTGGTATTCCAGCTTTATAGGAGTGGCATAGGGTGGGACTGATGATGCCCTGGATCTCAGAGATCCTGGGTAAGACATCCTCATCCCACCTCTCGCATCTCACTCCCAGCCTTCCAGGGCTGAATGGCTCAGAGAATGGGGCAGAGGCAGTGGCCCAGTAGTTGCCCCAGGCATCATAGCCCAGCATCACTCTATAGTCTGAGATAAGGGCCACAGCATTCTCTAGGCCCACAAGTCTGCATTTTGGATACAAGTCAGTCCAAAGGATCTATCATTAGTGAAGACTATGGATCTTGAGTTTTACTGGATTTTTTTAGGTATACTTAAAATCTCTGCCCCTCACCCAACTGGTCCATTCCCTTTTCTAGTAATAAATCCTTTTTGTGTTTAAAGCTTATTTCTTCACAGTGACAAAATGTGTGCAGAAATGAGGTGTTGAGAGTGGGAAATATTATATGAGGATAAGGTTTTTTTTATTATTATTTCATCATATTATGGGAGTACAAATGTTGTTAAGGTTACATATATTGCCCTTGCCACCCCCGCCCCCCGTCAGAGCTTCAAGCGTGTCCATCCTTCAGGTGGTGTGCATCGCACTGAGGATAAGGTTTTAAGTGAGATAAGTGTTGGAGGGGCAGTCATCACTCTTTAAACAGAGGCTCTGGTTAGATTTGCATGAAAATATTTTCTTTATTCATTCATTTTTAAAAATTTTATGAGTTTTAAGATAGTCCATGCTTATCTGTGTCTCAAGATTGTAGCAATGTGTGGCTAAACATGTTCTTTTCAAGTTGTAGGCTGATATTTTTCACCATTGTACCTATTCCAACAGTTGTGTCATACTTGAAGCACAATATAGAACAAGTTCTAAACAAATTTTTCAAGCAATAAAAAACTGTCATTGGCCCTACACATAATAGAGTTTTCTAGAGTTATATGAGAGACTGAAACCACAGAGCCACTGATGCAGAGCAGGCCCAGCGATCCTCAGATAAAAGCCAAGCAACACATCATCTTATTGCTGGGACCATTCATCGTTTCCCTCCACAACCCTTGGCCTATTGACTACAGGCTCTGATGATGAGTGTCTTTCCACTACAGTAATACAGACTCTTATGTGGGGAGAGAGGAGTATTTATGATTTCTTTGTTTACTTCCATAAAAAACATGACTCCTTGGAGAATAAGTTTGGAGATCATTTTATGGGAAAACAAGTTTACTGCAGAGCTGTGTAAGTGGCAGCACCAACCATTTGGGGTGCTGAGATCTACCAGAGCCTAAGGAAGTTATGAGTTTACCATCAGAACAGCCCCCTGGAGCTCTGATAGTCAGAAGAGCAATTCCAAAGTACCCCCTTCAAATCTTTCTGTCTTTCTCATTCTAGGTTCTACAGAGCCCTCTTTGAAAGCTATCAGTAAATAGGAAGGTTCTCAGAGTGTGTAATCTGTAGATAGGAAATATCTGAGGTTTAATATGTTAAAAAGATTCTAATGGTTTTTATTGTAAACTAGCTCCTGAAAGCAAGCCCTTTGGCAAATAGAAGTCTTGCCTTGCTGATGACAGTTCTAGAGGGAGGGGTGCCCATGATTGTAGGATGGTTGGATTTGTTTGGTTTTGAAAGCCCCTTGACATGAATGCATTAAAGGCTTGAGTCTATGAGACCCACTCATTAAATGTCTCTATAGGTGAAGGATAAACCAAGATCTGAGACAGGAACTCTGTTTTATTGTTATACTAACCAAATTGGCAAAGCTCTGAACTTTCATTTAGGCATGAATGGGATTTATCTGGAATTCTTTCTTTGAAATGTGGTGTGTTTAAGAAAATTCAGGGCAGATACCCTTTTTTCCTCCCAAAGGAGTAAACTCAGGTGTCCAAGTTCATACAGCTTGGTTATAAATAAAATGAGTTCTTGAGTAATTTTAAGTTAACATGAGAAATTTTTTTTTTCCCATTAACTCTTCAAATAGCCTATGGATCTGCATTTTGGCAAGTGCCTTCAGTAGCTAGGCTGGAGCCCTTAATTTCCAATTGCTTGCAGAGAAATTGGAATATAACTGTTCCAAAGGATGTTTCTGTGTGATTTATTTGATTTCTGTGCATGTACATACCATTGCCTCATGGGAAGTGGAAGAGATTAGCAAGGAAGATGCATTTCTGAGCTATTTGCTGATAAGACGAGGTTCATATATTTGACATTTTCAGATTAATAGATCAGGCTCATATTTTATAATGTCACTTACTGTTGAAAACATTTGATCTATTCCTTAGAACAGTCATAAATTGAAGAAGATTTATAGCATTTATTCAACCCTTTTGTTAGCAAGTCATTGCAGGATGGAGTCATGGAACATATAGAATCTCCATAAAAGTTTGAGGGAATGAGCATAGGTTTTTAGATCTTGAAGAAATAATAAATTACTGGCTGGACAACTTAATTGTGATAGTGATGTAAGGAATGTGGAGGGAAAGATGAGAATGATTAACCTCTAGGCCATAGCTAATCAATGGGGATATGAAACCATGTTAATCATTTTTTATAAAGCTACACAAACACATCTGCTATAAATTTCCAGTGGTGGTATTATAACACAGTATGAGTTGAAGATGTTACTCTGTGAAAATAGGCTCTTTCTCAAACAATGTCATGTCTAACTTCTTAAGAAGAAAAATAAAACTATAAACATTTATGCTTTTAAGTTTTAGATAGGATGCAAAGTAGCTGATATTTTTAAAAATTCTGATAATTTAAACTTCAAAAGAAATATCCAATACATGATCATCAGCTAAAAATTTAAAAAGTGTGGATTTTCCAGGAGCACCAGTCATAACTATGGTCTTTGCCCTGTGTTATCTTGGGATAAACATCAGAGCAATCCTCTCTTTCAACATCTTTCTCTTATCCCCATCCACTTGTCACCATACTCCTCAATCTCTATTCCTTAACAAGCCATGTTGAACTGAAAATCCACAGGAAAGTAGTTCTGTGCTTAGCAGTAGATTTATACCTCTCAAAAAATTTAAAATATGCAATAGTAGAAGATTTTATATTTTAACATTTTAAACAATAACAAATGCTCACCATGGTTACTACCGTGTTTCCCTGAAAATAAGACCTACCCATAAAATAAGCCCTAGCAGGATTTCTAAGCATTTGTGCAATATAAGCCCTACCCCGAAAATAAGACCTAGTGATGGGCGTGGCTACACAGTGTATCTGCACAACCCATGAATTTTGTCGTGGAGCGGTAAAGAAGATGAGCAGCCCTTCTCATCTGCCCTATGAGAGCTCTATTGCTCGACCTGAGAGATTGGGGCCAATGGTTCTAAAGGAAATAGAGTCGCAAGAAATTCAGGATGGAATTCGGGGTTTGGAGAGTTATGATGATGTTCCAGAAGAAGACGACTTAACTATATTTGAATAAATGTAGATTGTTGTATGGTACTTAAAAAAATAACACATCCCCTAAAAATAAGCCCTAGGGTGTCTTCTTGAGGAAAAATAAATATAAGACCCTGTCTTATTTTCGGGGAAACACAGTAATACAAAATTTATTGCCACAACATTTCAGCACCACGGACAGTGCCTTCAGTGCTGCTCTTCCCCTCCCCAATTTCAGTCATGCCACCTCTAGCCTGTCAAGGGGGCTTAAGGATGGCTGTGTTGACATAAAATGACACTTCTTTTACTTGGATTCACATTAAAATCACATGAAGAACTTTAAATGTACCAATATCCAGCCCCTACAACCCAATCAATCAAATCAGAATATCTGGGGTGGGTCTCAGGCACTAATACCGTGTTTCCCCCGAAAATAAGACCTACCCATAAAATAAGCCCTAGCAGGATTTCTAAGCATTTGTGCAATATAAGCCCTACCCCGAAAATAAGATCTAGTGATGGGCGGGGCTATGCAGTGTATCTGCACAACCCATGCATTTCATTGCGGAGCGGTAAAGAAGACGAGCAGCCCTTTTCATCTGCCCCATCATGACAGCTACTATCCCAGAGGTGACTGGAAAGGTGCGGGCAGCCCCACCAACAAGGTTGGCTCCCCCTGTCAGGTCCTGGCCATACTGTGCGTGCTGCAAGCTGAGGCTTTGAGGGGAAAATAACACATCCCCGAAAATAAGGCCTAGGGTGTCTTCTTGAGGAAAAATAAATATAAGACCCTGTCTTATTTTCGGGGAAACACAGTACTTTTTAAAGCTTCTCAGACTTAAAACCAAGTTATAATCTCTAGGCGATGATGAGATAGATTTACTTCTAAAATAGAGCTTCTCAACATTAACTGCCTCTGAGAATTACAGAAGTCACTTAAAAACAAAAATCTTTGAGCCTGTCCCTAGACATTGTAACTCAATTACCTGAAATGGGGCACATACATCAATAGTTTTCAAATACCTCCAGGTGATTTTACTTTACATGTGTTAACAAACACTACTCTAAAATAAGACCCAGAAGTAAATGTGGAAAGTTTAGGCGACTTTTTATTTTCTTTTCTTTTTTTGAGAATGTCCCTGTTGAGGATAGGTGACTTTGATATCTCAATAGGAGCCCCACATTCTAGAAGGAAGCAATAATCTAGTTTTCATGACATTGGACTTGAAATTGAGAAACTTGGATTCTAGTGAGATTTGAAATCAAACAGAACCTTAGCAGCTACCTTCTGCTCTGTAGCTGGGCCAAAGCTCTAACCCCGAACATTGAGTAAGAACATGAAGAATGAAATCATTACCTTGTGTTTCTAGCTAGCTTAGAGATTTTGAACCACCCTCTACAAAAGTTCCCTTAGCAACCTCATTTACTTCACCCCAATGGGGTGTATATCTGTCTGACTTACTCATCTTTACAAAGTTGGAAGTGCGTGGTAGACAGCAGTTAGTGCTCGCCAAATAGCTTGTGTACTTCTATGTTTTCCCACCTCCCCTGTGTTTATTTTGGAGCCATGTGACTCTGAGGACAGAGTGCCTTCTGGGACAAGGCAGGTAAGAGCTCACCTACCTCTCCTTTGTTGTACCAGTGTTGGAAGCCACATGTCACAGGTAGCATAGCTTCAACATGGAGAAGGGTTACCTGCCTGCATGAGACTGAGTGTAAATAAAGAAGAAACTTTTATTGTATTAAGCTACTGAGATTTCAGAGCTTGTCTGATGTGATGGTTACTGTTAATTATGCATAATGAGACTCTCAAAGATTAATGAATATTCCTAACAGTGTTAATTGATGAGAATCCTTATGTTTTTACCCATTTTAAAGTGAGAGAAGAAAATGTATGTATATTAATCCTTATATTCCTGCACATTTAAGGTACGAGGAGAAACAGTATATACTATATGTGAATTCCAAGTTGTAGAAATATTTTTTCTTCCATTAATCATTATTAGGTGTATTGCATGTAATTAACCACCTCTCTAGACCCATGACAACCTGAGGGGGAAAAGCCCTTCATTTCACTTGAAATTACCAAACAAACAACTTCTTTAATTCAGAAATAAAATACTGAAAATAATGACTTCTCTAGATTTGACTTTGCCTTTTTTTTCACACTGTAAATATCCTTAATGGATGGTCCTATTGCTGAGACTAGCTTTAATGCCATGTCCTTGTTTATATTTGGTGGCAACTTGCTCCGCTGTATTTCCTACAGGTCCTTTCTTTTTTTAAAAAAAATATTATTATGCATAATTGAGGTTTATAACGTGTTGTTATGGGATATGTAAAAATACATAGATATAAATAGATGCACATAGATAGTTCAATGGTTACTCTTTTGCTGAGCTCCTGTGTACTGCCTTACCTCCTGACTCCCTCACTAAGGTGGAATTAATTACATGCCAACCCCAGTGTTTCTCCCAATCTCTGGTCTAATAACCACAGAGAAGCAGACAGAGGTTAAAGAAACAAAGGATAGTGCTTAGGCAGTACAAAAGTCTAACTGTATTTGAACTTTGTCATGGTTCCTGACCTGATACTTAGCACCCTAGACCTGCTTTAGAGGTTTTGATGCAAGATCTCCGTCATTCTATTGTTCATTTCTTGCCTTCTCCGCTTCCTTTTATCACTCCATCATGGAGCCTGCAGATGCCTTGGAGAAATAGAACCATCTTATTTCTATTAAATCCTGTGAGCACAGATCAATTGTACCCAGTGGAAGCTGAAACCTAGATCCTCACTCTCAATGCTCACCTTTTCTGCAACCCAACATCCTTTATACAGAAAAATCAACAGATTATTCCTTGGAAGCATTCAAGCATTGATAAAGTATTTAAATTTCAAGCAAAGTATTAAAGTGACCTGTAATCCTATTTTAGCTGAGATAATATCACTGAGTATTTATTTAGCACCAACAGTGTGTCGTTGGCTTATTATTCATGGCTTATTTCTGCAATTCCTGATCACCTGGTTCTACAGAACTATGCTTGTCTACCTGCAATATTTTTGCCACGAAACCACAATGGAACATTTAGTAAATTATTGCTACAGCTCATTAAATTTTGACCCCAGGAGCACACTACTGGATCTGGCCTGACCTCATTTTAAAATGTGCTGAGTCCCCAGGAGACACACAGACAGCAAGGTTTTGCAAGATTTTCAAAGCATGGAATAACTTTAGGCTAATTATTGCTTTAAGATATTTAATGTCTTTGATAGGCTTGATTACCTTGGCTAATTCAAACTAATTTGATTTTTTACTTTTTGCAAGTTAATGTCAGTTGCTAACAATAGATTGTGATTCTGATATAAATATTTTTTAAAAACTGGATCACCGGTCACTGATCAGTTTATTACATATTGAAACAAAGCTGTCTCTTCTCAGATACCTTTTGGGGCCAACTTGGAATTAGTGTCTTGTTATGTATTTTGTAAAACTATGATGTATGTATTTTCTTTCATTTTATGAAAGAAAGAGAGGAGGAAGGAGAAATGTCAAAAGGTAGGACTGACCCCCCAAAATAGGAAAAATGCAAGATTTGTCTGGATAATTTTTTGGATATTATTTCCCAGTCTACATACTTTCACTGATGCATTTTGCTATTCTTCCTCCCTACATGTTAGATCTCTGTTTGTTTCTCTTGATATTCTTTTGTTGGGGAACTGTGATTGTCCCTTCTTTAGTTCCTTATAACTCACCAGCCAAAAAAATCACTCACTGCCAAAGGAGACCAACTTGCAATTTTCAAGATGACTCGACTTTTCTGCTTAACCTAGAAAAGTTTCATGAACCTTCCTGTTCAGCCTGTTCAGGGTTTCCCACCCTAAGCCCTTTGGTCTCAGGGCTTTGGTCCCACTCTCTTTGAATTTCTCCTCAGTGTCGCCAGAATGCCAACATTTACGCAATGTAAACATGCTCACGTGAAAACGCAGATTCTCCTATAGTGAACACCCTCGCATCAAAGTCAAGGGGTTCTAGCTTTCTTCATTCCAGCTGTGACCTTCCTCCAGTCCCTGAAGTAAAGGACCAGTGACTATTTTTTTGGTGTGTCTATAAACAGAGGACTCAAGTTCATTGAATTTGAATTCTTCAAGTATGGGTTTAGGTCTCAGGTTCAACAAAATGTGCATTCTACATTATCTTTTCATAGCATATTTTCTATAGTTGTCTATATTCCCGCCCCCCAGGGCCTGGCGCATCAAAGGAATACTAGGAAGGTTAAGTGAATGAATGATGAGAATTGAAAAGAAAGAGGGTAGAAGGAAACTATCTGGCTACATCACTTTTAATATTTCCATATCTGTCCTCACTTTTAAATTGACATAATGCTTCTCGTGTACTTAAATGACTAAGCTGTTGGACATAAATAAAAATAGCAAAATTAGTATTTATCATTTGACCATTAACTACATGTAAAATGAAGCTGGATGGATTGTTTTTTTCCAGGCCTAGTCTCCTCCTCAGCTCCCTCCTAGTCTCTCAGTCTGTCCGTCTAGTTTTGGTTTCACTTTTCCCTCTAGTCATTCTGGATTCTTAGCGCTTTACTTCAACCTCCTGTGAGCACTTTTGTGCACTCAGTCCTGGGTAACTTCTGATCCCAGGCTGCTGCCAGGGAAAGTGACAAGGTGTTCATGGGAGTTTGATGGCAGCCGACCCTGCCAGCCACTCAGCCACATTCTTGGGGACTTCTTCCTCTCAATCCCAACGGCAGCAGCATCAAGCCTTTTCACGTGCTTTCAACCACCGGTGTTCCCATAAAGACAGCTCTGTAGCTTACAAGAGTGGCATTCTGAACCTCTCATGGAGGCCGGCACCCGTACCTTTCCTGACTCCACCTATGATCGTCGCCTTTACACCTTGCTCCTTTATCAGTCCTGCTTCTTGCCTTGATCTTCAGAATCACTCATCTCTCTCCCTGCTAAAGCTTTCTAAGAAGTCTGTGAATGCTGCCTCGTGCTTTCCTCCCTTCCCACCACTATGCAGATACCGCTGTCTTCGAGGCCTTGGGAGACCTCCTAGTCCGCAAATCAAAAGCATTGTCTCATTCTTGTCTGTTCCACTTCTGCTCAGCATCTGGTACCATTGGTCCTCCCTCCTTTTTCTTTTCTTTTTTCTTTTCTTTTTTTTATGTTGACAAATAATAATTATCCTTATTCATGGGGTACATGGTGATGTTTCTATACATATAAGGTATGGCAATCTGATCAGGGTAGTCACCAAGCAGCACAATCTCCCAGTTTTCCTGTACTCTACCTTTAGAAGCTCCTGCATTTCTGCTTTATCTTTCTCCTAACTTCTCTTTCTCAGCATCACATCCTTGCCTCCACTGGGAGGAGTTTGTCTAATGCCAGATTTACTCATGTGAATTGATTTCTGGTCCGTTTATATGCAAGGCATTGGCCTGAGCTCCCCTTCTCACACGGACATAAAAGCCTCTGCCCCCAGCCCTGATGGCCTATGTCCTGTTCCAACCCCCTGAGCTTCTTGAATTGCTCTGACAACTAATTCCTTCTGTTTATGGCAGCGGGGAGTTCCGTTTCCTGCTTCCAAGTTTGGCTGTGTTTTTCTGGTGTTACATTGGATCTGGCATTTTTATAAGTTTGGAGGGATTTCTTTTTTTGGGGAAAGGGGTTGTTCTTAATCTTTCCTTGTCATCTCAGTCATCTTTATTGCCTAGGGGTTGCCAGCATACACTTTCTCAGACATGGACCTGATTTTTTTGCTCCCCTTCTCAAAGCCTTTGACTCCTTATTACATGGAGACCATGTTGCAGGACGTCTGCATCCATAGCAATTTGACCCTACATTCCTTCCCAAGAGTGTTTCCCACTTTACTCCTTGGCTTTTTCAATATAGCTGTCAGTAATCTCAAAATAGTCTCTGCCACCTTTATCTGTTAGAGCAGCGCTGTCCAATAGAAATCTAAAGCCAACCAGGTAGATCATTTTAATGTTCTATTAACCATATTGTTGAAAGTAAAAAGAAAAATAGTTGAAATTATTTTAGTGATAGATTTATTTAGCCCAAAATATCAAAATATTGTCATTTCAACATGTAATCAATACAAAAATTATTAATTAGATATTTTACCTTCATTTTTTAGTAGTAAGTCTTTGAAATCCCGTATGTATTTGCAGCACTTCCCAAATCAAGCTAGCCACATTTCTAGTCCTCAGTAGCCACATGTGCTTAGTGGCCACCATATTGGATGACACAGTCTTAGAGCATTGGTTTAGGATATTCTTTCCACACCTGCCCAACAAGACCTGCCTTAAATCCTACTACTTTGAAGATACCTTCCAAGATTCCCTTTGTCAAAATTAATCTCTGCCCCCTCCAAAGTACTTCTAAAATTCCTTTTATTGAGTACTTATCACAGCCTGTCTCATATTCAAATATTATTTTTGTATTTATGTCTCATAGATACATATTATCCTTTGCTCATCTTTGAACAGCAGCATGAGAGTGCAGAAAAGAATTGGATTTTGTTATAAAACTGACCCAGGTTCAAATGCCAGTACTAACTACCACCATGCAGTAGTGGTAGCTAGCTATACAACTATAACTTGATTTTTGAATCTCAGTTTCCTCATCTATAAAATAAGGTAATACCTCTATCACAGAGTAGATGAGCATTGGATAAGGTATACCTGGGACTGGAGTTTGAGGTTGCTGTGAGCTAGGCTGATGCCACGGCACTCTAGCCCGGG